>PVKB01004128.1:0-158345 GCA_004027205.1 Ctenodactylus gundi | reverse complement strand
AATCAGAAATTTCAAGATTAGCAAGAATTACTTAGCCTAAGTCATTGCTAATGCTTGTTTTTTGAAAAGGAGTTTGAGTTCTCATGAAGCATGCTCAAAGAGGGGCTGAGTCCTTGATGTCAGGAGAGTCTTTTCTGAGCTTGTTATTTCAAGGATGGTGGGGTCTCTGGGGGGCTTCTCGCTTCTATTATTTCTCTTGGGAATGAAAAATTCGGCAGGCAATTCTTGGAACTTGAGTAACAAAGAGTAACCTCCCTGCAAATACACAGCATCACCGTCTGTATTACTTTTCACTGGAGAGTTAATCTTTTTGAACACATCTCAAAAATCATGAGGAGTTAAAACTCAGGTTGTTTTGTAGTCAAAATTTCAATAGCAGAAGGTAGAAGCAGCTAACCTAATTGCACCTATCCTTTTAGCATTGAGTAAGTTTAAGAAAGCAAATTTAAACCTTTATATATTAATACCTTTTGAAAACATGTTCAATAGTTCCAGTTTTGAACCTCTTAAATTTAGCAATTCATGACTCAGACGGTGTCATGCAGTATCTGTAAACATTCATCTTCTTTTAATGTACGTGACAATTAGTTCAGACCAGTTTTGAGAACCAAAATATTAGACCAACACAGTTAACATTTTAATGTATGTTAGTATTAACAGATAAATATTATCCTGATTATTTAATAAGCCAGCAATTTTAAAGATATCCCTTACATTTTACTTTACCAACCAACTTAAATTTACCAACCTCTAAGGCTTGTACTTGCAAATTTATGGACATCTTGAGCCTAGCAGTTTTGAGATTGCCTATGTATGTATGTGGTGTTGTTTTGCTGGCAAATTTCACAGCTCTCTACTACCTGACTTATAGCTGACTTAAATTTATAGCTGACTATAAATACCTTTTTATTTTGCTACCATGTGGGTGGAATCTTTACCTGGATCTAAAGGTAGATGGAGGCTTTTAAAACCCTCCCATTGGTCCCCTCTGGGAAGCAAGGTTCTTCTTAGCACCTAGAAGTCATCTTGAGGGATCAAGAGACAATTCATCCATGAGAACCTATGACTTTAGCATCCTTGAGTTTGAAGTGGGTTGAGTAGCTATGGCTATTTGACGATATTACAAACTGATTATTTTTCTCAAGCAGCTACATGGGCATGTAGAATCAGGAAAGCATATTTTAAATCAATCTGTTCTTACTGTTTTAGTGCATGAATGAAATCAATCAAGTTAACCCATTGATTGACCCATATTAGGCAAATCTGGGTATCAATAAAGCTGTAAGAGAAACAGTACCAGAGGTAGCTGTCTTTGCCATTTATATAGGTGTTGCTGTCATTTACCTGATCACACTTGACTTGTCAAAGTTCTGGTCTTATAAAATCAGTTTGTAATGGCATCAAATAGCCATAGCTACTCAACCCACTTCAAACTCAAGGATGCTAAAGTCATTGATATCCATAATCAACATGGGCTAAAAGTCAATTGCCTGAGATAAGAGGGAGGACAGTTGGGGCTCTGGACTGAGGATCCTTCCATTCTTTAAACAGTAAGGCCACCAGTGTCCTGTTTCACCATAAGAATACTCAGTCACCTCCTGGTATAGGGAGACATTCTTAGCTACATTTCTCTTCTTTGTTCCTCTTCTGTATCTTGGTCACAGAAAACAAAATTAGTGGTGCTTACTAGGTTATTCATGAGTTTTATGTCCCAAAGACTTATATCTTTCCCTAATATCTGGTAACAAAGCTTTAAACTATCCCTCAAGATGAAAAATAAAGAAAAAACCTTACACATAAGAAAATTCTATTTCTCCTTTTTATTTCTCCTTTTTGAAGCATATTAATTTCCAGTGTTTGCACCCATAGATTGGGCAATGGCCAGGAGTAGGGTGGGGCATTGCCTGTATGCACATAAAGCTATTTATCTCTGCTGAAGAAACCCTCTCCTTATTCTGTGGGCGTAAGGCCTGAGCCAGAAGGCTTGCTTTTTTGTTTTGCCCATTTAGTTCTTTCCTGCTCCTCTTTCTCCTCCCTATGGTGAACTATTTTTTTGACTACTTTCAGTAGATCCCGAAGGTTTGTCCCTGGGCCCAAATTTCATCTTTTGAAATGTTCTACAGATGTTGAGGCTCAGGGAGGGTTATGAATTTATCTTCCAGCAAGAGTTGCCCAGAGGGGGTATCGGGTTGTATACTGGCACATTTTCTCATGGCCTGCCTGAGCCTCTGAGAACAATCACTTTGGCTTTCTCCTGAATAGTCTCAGAGAGCCTCAGATAATTCAAGGGTTTAGTGTTGGACTGACGTAGCCTTTGATGATGCAGATTACAGAGTAGTTGGCAAGTTTCGCGCCCTCAAGACTCTTGACAATCTATTGCAGGGAGTCAGGAAGAGCTGCCTCTCCTCCCCCGGGGACTCATCTTCCCAGTAATGGCATTGGTTGTACTGGCCATCAGCTCATTTAATAGCCTCATCCCAGATCTGTTCCCCCTCCTGAGTTGATAAGGCTTGTCCTAAGAGCATAGTTAGATCCCTATGATCTGTGTCATAATTCTGACTAATTTCTTTATAAACCTCAATATAATGCTCACTGCCATCTGAGAACTTGACCAAATCCTTTTTAATCTTACTCAGTTCTGTCAGAGGAAAGCGAATATGGATGCTAATAATTTGTCCCCATTCCTCTGTGAGAAACGGCTCACAAGAGTTCACCTGTCCAAACAAGGGAAGGACATGGGAGGGGTGGAGGACAGAAATATGAGGCTTTATCTTTTTGCAAAAAAAAATAAAAGGTGACCTCTCCAACACACAGGTAGAGAAAGCAAGCAGGAAATAGAGATTTTAAATCCCTAAATTGCAGGTCTCTCCCCCTGCCTTTTTCCCATTGACAGGGTGCACAATTTTCCCGATAAGATCTAAGGCATTTGTTCAAGTTGGTCACTGTGAAGTGACCTTTAGCCCTTCTCCGCCTTCCTCCCTTTTTCTAGTCACCTGGTCAGGTGAAGTACTTGGAACCAAAAGATCCACCATCTTCATATGAAAAATGTGCTAATGCTACCGTTAGCTGGCGCTGGCAGCTACTAGAGACCTGCAGGGGATAGATCTGGGGCGGGTTCTTCCGGGAGCCCAGGGTGGCATGGCGTGGAAGGAGCTGCTGCATGTTCACCCTGCTTCTAACTTTCCTCCCTGTGTCCTCTACAAGAGAGACAAAGAGACTCAGGTGGGTCTCTCAGGGCGGTTCCCTCTGAGGTCTGGAATCGGGTGTACTTGGGGTTCCTTCCTGAGGATAGGTTCCCACTTGGGAGCAGGCTGCATTCTCCCTTTCCTTCTCTCTCTTTCCTATCATTTTCTTTACTCTCTTTGATCGTAGGGATGGAGGACTGTCAAAGTGCTGCGGTCTGGTTTGCAAGTTTGGCACAGTTCACAATTTTTCTGAAGTACGTGAAAGCTCATGTATGTAACACCTGGACCCATTTTCCCTTTTGTTAGCTCTAATCCCAGATAGTATTAAAGTTAATGCTACCCCCTACTGGCCACTTCGGGTCATTTCCCGGGGTTACTCAAGTCATGTTTGAGTACAGTAAAAAATAAGTTTTTAAAAAAAATTTGGGGTCAAACTTTTCCCAGTTTTTAAAGATACAATCCAGAGGGATGTTCAAAGTACTTTCAGCACCACCCATCTGTGAAGAAAGGCTGAATATAAGTAGAAAAGAGGGCATTCCCCCATTATTCTAAGTGTTTTCAGGTGATCTATGTTTTGTGGCCTGAGCCCCACGGAACAGACCCCTCGTTCTTCTAGACCTGAGCTGAGGGTTGTCCATTTTGTCATGTTCTGGCCCAGTGAGGCCACATCACCCTCAGGGATCAGGATAGAACTGCCTTAGTCTCCCTGTCTTTGCCTTTGCGATGGGATTTGCTATTGCATGGGTGAACACTTGGTGATCCAGTACTGCAAGAGAAAGTAAGAATACTAAAAAACATGAAAGGAGGCCTTTTATAAATTTATTATAATCTCCAACTGCCGTGGACTTTTAGCACTGTAAATTTTAACATCTTTCCCCTCCACTAGAGGAGTATGAGCCTGCTAATTTGAGCCACCTGGAAAAGTTGTAGATCTGCCGTGTGGCTCGGAAGGCAAGTACAGAGCATGTGTGTACTGCCCAGTATGGTGTAGATGGGGTGGGCTGACTCAGGGAGGGGTGTCCTGCCCAAAGTGATGGAGATGGAGCGGCTGATGCCGGGAGGAAATGTGTCATTAAGCCAAGCCATAACAGATGCATATTTTCCACCCATGATACTGGCACTCCTGTTTTGCCCGAAACCCACTCTCCTTTCCCAGAAAGGAAAATTCTTAGGGAAAAGGATTCTGCTTGTCCCGGTAGGCTACACTGTGTGTCTGCCAAGTCGAAACTCCTGCTGGGGGAGACGAGGTCAAGCAGTAGATGGCAATGGAACCGTGTGTCCCTGCACAGCTTCGGTATGTTGGTGCTTGGGAGCTTGGTAGAAGTACGGCTCCCAAAAAGCTGGTTGGGATTTCCCCTTCTCTCCCTTCTTCCCTATCAGGTACAATAAAATGGAACATTTGAAAAAGCCTCTGGAATTCACTGGGATAAATGTGACATAATGTCACCCAAGAAGCAACTCCTCTCCCCAGATCAGCTAGCTCTTCCCTTACAACTGAAACAAGACAGTGGGGACCCGCCCAGACAGGAAAGGGTCATTTGTCTCCCTTTAGCATCTATGGTGGGATACTGGAACCCCATGCCTAGGCGTCACTACTTGAAGGGGCTGAGAACAGGTAAACAGAAGGGCTTTCCTCCAAACACGCTGGCAAGCAGGATCAGAAAAAGAAAACCATTTTGGAGAGGTCAGTATTTCTTACGCCAGAAAGACAACAGGGAATTGATTGCAACCTGCCTTGGCAAGCCTTGCCTCCAAGTCTTAAAATTGGTGACTATCCTGTCAGTTTTTAAACTGATCATTAGAAATCCAATATTTTTGAGGCAAAGGGACCTCGTGGCAGAGGCAAAATGCCGTGGGAGAGAGTCGGCTTTGCTCACCTCCTACCTGTCTCCCTGCAGCAATCCTGGATGAACCTCCAAGCTGTCCGCTGGTGTGTTGGTGGCAGTCTGATCCATGTCCCAGAATGTCAAAGAATGGAGTTATGGACGAAGGGAAAGTGTAGAAAAGGCACTTTTTCAGGAAAAGTAAAGGAAGAGGATAGCCGCTTCTACTCCTCATAAGGAGGACCCAAAAGAGGGTAGCCCATGTGACTCTTTGTTTAGGGGCTTTTTTAGATGAAGTGTATTAAGAGAGTAATTCCACTAAGCTGCTCAGCTGCTGAGGTCCTCCACCCTTGAGAACCTGCTGGGGTCCTCCACCCTTGAGATCTTTCACCCTTTTATCTTTATAACTATCTTACATTTCAACCACTAATAGTTCTAGGCAGGGGTCAGCTACAGGTTGTCATAAGCAACAGCCAGCTGCTATTTGTATAAATTCTCCATTTTGGAGGAATCCTTTTTATTCCTAACTGCTTATGTACCTACTACCTCCTGTCAACTGAATATTGTGATGTGTCTGAAGATAAGAGTAGGTCACATAGTCAGTTTAAACAATTAATTATACATTTCAAAACAACCAGAGGAGAAGAGTTTTAAGGTTCTGAACTCATAGAAATGAAAATGTTTGAGGAGGAACAAGTGCTGACTACCAAGCCTTCATCATTACATGTATATCAGGTTACAAGTAGTGACCAAAACTTGTGAATATTTATGTCTTAGTTACTTTTTCATTGTTGGGACAGAATACCTGACATCTACAACCTAAGGGAGGAGAGACTGATTTTAGCACACAGTTTCAGAAGGTCTCAATTCATTGATAGGTAGCTGGCAATGGTGGAAGCACATGGCAGAAGGCTCGCTGGAGGAAAAGCTATTCACCCATGGTGATCAGGAGGCAGAATGAGGGTGGGAGCGGAGAGCTAGCAAACTTCCGGGTCAAGCCCAGTGCTCTGCCTCTTCTGACCAGGTCCTACCTCTTAATAGCACATGGTTTCAAAGGTACTCTACAAACACCCAAACACATGAAGCTTTTTGGGGACATTCCTAGATCCAAATCATAGCAGTTGAGAAAAAAATAAACTATTACAGTAAAAGAGTAAAAGACACATTGCCATTAATAACCCTCAAAGTATTCTTCCTGTATGTGCTTGTCACTTTCTTCAGCAGTTTGAAGTCTTCTTTTTCGAGTGTCTTTATGAGGTGCAGTTAAAAATAAGATGAATTCTGCCACCAGGCGCCATCCAGTGGAAAGGCAGGCTCATAAAAACACAACTGTTATGGTTTGGATCTGAGTGTCTGCAAAAAGTCTCAGGAATTTGGATGTTGCAGATTATAGGTGTGTGGCAGATCACAGGCATGTGGGGGATTACAGTGTGTGGTTCTTTATGGTGTGTGGTCTGGAAAGATATGTACTTGTGTCTCATATTCGTCAAGAGGACCAGATCCTTCCTCCACAGATTACCTCAACTTGAGGGTATCAGGAACCACACCTGGATTAGGGTTTGGTAAGTTGATAGGTTGATCAGGCAGGCTGGCTTTGAGTTTTCCATCCTTCTGCGCCAGCCTCTAGAGTACCTGGGATTACAGGTGTGCTCTACCATACCCATCTATAAAAGAGAAACTGGTTTACAAAGTTGTGGGGGCTGAGGAGTGAGTTTCATGAGAACCATCTGGAAGATGGAGCCTGTGGCATGCTGGGAGTGAGGCCAGGTCAAGTCTGGAAATCTCAGGATAGGAAGACAATGGCGTAATGTTCAGTGTGAGATTGATAGTGTGAGAATCTCAGGGGCTGCTGGACTAAGTAAGCAAGTCTGGAGAGCCTGGAATTCTGATGTTTAAGGCCAGGAAAAGGAGACTATTGCTTAGGAAAGTGAAAGAGAAAGCAAGAAATGAGAGAAAGAGAGACAGGGAGGAAGGGAGGGAGGGAGACAGAGGGAGAGAGAACATGCACAACAGTAGTTTGCCCTTCTCTGCTTTTGTTCTGCCCAGTCCCCAGCCAATAAATTGGTGCCTGTTCCTGCTGAGAATGGACCTTTGCTTCTCAGTCCTTTCAGACATAACATGCCAATCTCTGGAAATATCTTCACATACACACCCTCCCCCCGTATTTCCCCCCAGGTAATGCTCTCGAAATATTCTTTAATCAAATTATCACAGATGAACATTTAGATGATTTCCAAATTTTCGTTAGTATGTTTGAATGACCTTGAAAATCCTTATTAACTAAGTTATTACCCGTGTACATAATTATTTCCTCAAGATAAATTCCCAGAAACAAAATGTTGATGGAAAGCGTGTGCGCATTTTGAATTTCCATCATCATCAGGTTGACTTCCAGGAAGATAGTAATCACTCATACTTCTCCCAGTGTATGATAATGTTAATTCCTTAGTTTTGCAAAAAGCTTTTGTTGGATTTTTATATCTTTTCCAATCGGATAGATGAAAAAAAGTCTTTATTTGTATTTTAGAATTATTGATGACACGGAACATCTTTTTACAAGTGAATTAGGCAATTTTTATCAAGTCTAAGCATGCCCAACCCATGGCCCACAGGCAGCATGCAGCCCCACACTAATCCATAAACTTTTTGAAATATGATGTATGACTTTGCAATTTGTTTTTATAACTCAAGTGCACAGTTCTTGAGTGATAGATCTGTAGATGACAACAGAATAGAACAGAACAATCTGTGCAAGTCCCAGGTAGCCCCGGGTAACTAGTAAAGTAATCCCCCAAGATCTTAAAACTTGAACATTACTATATGATTTTTAGCAATACTTTTCATGTCTCAGTTGCATGGTGCCCCAGTGGGGACTTTATAGACATCAAGAGAAAGCTGGGAAGGGGAGGGCACAGTGCAGCACTGACTCTGCCTCCTGCCTCTAAATACCCATGTGTTGTATCAAACATGAGATGGGCCTGTATGACTTGCAGAGTAATACGCAGCAATGACCAAGGACCATATCTCAACCTACCTACATGTCTGTGTACCTGCGAAGACAGGCGCTGATTGTTACTAGCAGACATGTAAGTTATTAAGCTAGGGCTTGTTGTATTATTTTGGAAAATAATTTACTATGTTAAAATAGTTTTTTAGCAGCTGCAGTACAGGAGTATATATCTTTTATGCGGCTCAAACATTTGCTGTTTATCATTCAGTGTAGCCCAGATCCGCCAGAAGGTTGGACCCCGTCATCTAGCATGCACCTTCTTATTGTTGAAGTCCAGATAAAAAACGAGAAGCAAGAAGTTGTCACATTGCTGTGAGCTGGGTTGTTTACCAAGCATGATACAAGCAAAGGTAGGTGGTTCAGTTGGTATTTTGCTCCTTGGTCATTAAGCAATTTAAGTAACTAAACATCTTTGGGAACAATGATGCCTTGGAATTCAGAACCTTGTGTGAGTCAACTTGTCCTGTAGATAAGCACAGGGAGGCCGACTCTCTCAGCATGAAGCAAGATAAAGTCATTTGGATTTTTCTTCAGTATGAGAGCTCTTCAAAATGTTTTCTTCCCCAGGTTAAACATCCAAAGTTTCTTTTAGAGGATGCCAGACTCTGCCATTCTGTTTGCTCTCTGCTGGAAGTTCTCCAGTTTCATAATACTACATTTTAAAAAGTGGCACTTTTTGGCTTGGGTGCGGGTAAACAAGCCCTCTCAGGCTGTATGGTGGAAGCGTGAATTTGAACAGATCTGTATTTGTATTTGGGCAATTTGACAGTATCTATTTACATTTAAACTGCACATTTCCTATCTCTTATAGAAGCACACATACACACGTGGAGATTTGTATAAGGATACCTATGATTATTGCATCACTAATATTAATGGCAAAAAATGGGCCAGTTATGGTGACACATGCTTATAATCTTAGCACTTGGGAGGCTGAAGCAGGAAGATTGTGAATTCAAGACTAGCCTGAGATCAGAAAACCACAAATACCTACACACAAAAAGTCCCCTCCCCAGATGAAAAGTAGGCCATCCATTTAGCTCCCTAGCGGCTAATTGCTAATTAGTTATTGGCTTAATTTATTGAGCAAATATTTAATGAGTGTCTACAATGTGTCAGGGTACTGTTCTGGGTTATTGTGGGGTTCTTGTGCTGTAACTCTCGTACTGAACTTCACGGCTGTTCCCGCGCACAGAGCTTGGCTTCCTGTGTATGACCTTGGCTTACAGATAGCTACTTCCTCATTCATTCCTGGCCCTAGTAAACTGGTCATCCATAGCAACCTTATCTGATCCTGCCACAATAATTTTCCTGGCCCCAGGAGGTGGCCATCTAATGATGCCAACCCTGCTGTGCAGCAGGGACCACCCTCCCACAAACCTGCCCACTCTCTCAACCTAGCAGGCCACCCGCTTCATCCTCTTCTGCACAATCCCCAACTTACACGCTAGGTGAGCAGCCCAATGCCCGACCCTCATGCGGGCTCATTCACCCACACTAAATGAGAGCTTTGTTCACCCTATGACTGGGGCTTGACAATAGGCATAGGACCATGGAGGCGATAAATGTTCACTTCAGATTCTCTTGCAGTTGGTCATATTTTGTTTTGCCTGGATCCTTCTTTGACCTAACAGTTAAGTTACATTAGTTAACAAAACAGAACAATACTTATGCCTCCGTGCTTACAGTCTGAAGCAGGGACACCTAAAATAAACATAATCGGTAAATTATGTCATATACTAGAAGAAACTAATGCTATGAAACAAAACATAGAGCAAAAGTAGCCCTTTGGGGTGCAGGAAGGTAAGAGGGCTTGATAGTGGTCCGGTAGGTGGTTGGTGACGGGTGGGTAGTACAGACTCCAATGCTGGAGTACGCCCAGCATTCAGGAACTGCAGCCAGCAGGCCCGGGGAAGTGGGGCACCCAGTGTTCAAGCTCAGAGCACGTTCCGAACGAGATGGCAGCCCTGGGAAGGCTTCAGGGACATGAGTGATGTGAGCCGTGCTGGGCTGTGAAGAGACCGTTGCTGTGTTCAGTGGAGACTACGTGGGCGAAGAGAGGAATCCAAGGGGCGGGGTGTGCAAAGGGAGGCCATTGCAGTAACTCAGAAAAAAATGACTGGAGCAGTGGCAAGCAGGGGCTGTGTTTGTAGTTTGGGTTTTTTTTTTTTTTCAAAAGGCAGAATTTACACAAGTTATAACAAAAAGGATTGATAAGGAGGCTTACACATCCAAGGATAGAGCTAGTCCAAGATGGCAGCCTGCATGTGCGAGAGCTGGAGTATCCGATGGCTGCTCAGCCGCAATGTAGAACATCTGTCCGGGACAGCAGGACATCCAGTGAGAGTCTGCTGTGGGTCTTGGATGAAGATCTGCTGCATATAGTAAGTCAGCATCCATAGACAATTGCAAAGGAAGAGCTTTCCCAGAGGAAGAAGCTGCAACAATCGCCCGGCTTCCTTCCTTTTATACTGTTGGACCGCCCACATCTGGGTGGGTGTTCCTTCCTCATTTACCCGCCCACAAATCACTCACACCGTAATCCAGGCTGGTTCTCAGTTCCCAGTGTAGGCGTGGTTCCCAAACCCTAATCCAGGTGTGGTTCCTGATTGCCTCAAGTTGACATAATCTCTCCAGCTGTCACATGGGTGAGCTCTTTTGGGATGGGTGTCTCCAGTACAAAAAAAGCTCTTCTGTTTTTGAGCATTAAAAAAAATATATTTCCATCTACAAGGTGGTTCCAGTCTCAGATTCTCTTGTTCCTTTTTCTAAATTTTTCATAGTCAGGGTTTTTGTTGCTTATTTTTAGTTGAACCCTGACTTTCTAATTTGAATCTGATATGTGACCAGGGTACCTGTATTATAAGAATTTCACTTCTCTTTTATTTCTCATTTTAATTCCAAAGGAAAAGATCTCACAATGATTCTTTAAACTCTTTAGTTTATGGATAATTTTCCTAACCTAATTCTGGTTAGTTTACTCTGTTATAGGCCATGCTGAAAACCACAACACTAAAGCCAGATTGCTTTATTTATTTAATTGCCTCGCTGGGTCTTAGCTTTCCCATCTGAAAAATATAGATATTAATAATTGTTTATAAAACATATTTAACATATATGACCACATAAGATACATAATAGCTGCTTAATCTGCTTACTAAATGTTCACTAGTGTTTCTTCTCCACCAGATAAATCCTTTCATCGCTTCATTCTTATTTCATTCTTCATGTCACATCTTTTGTTTTGGTCTGATAGAGCATCCATTGCATTTTACCAATATTTCAAATTCACCTGGTTTACAACCTATAGTTTTGCTAACGTCTACACAGATGTGCGAGGTTGTTGTTCTTTGCCATACTTCTTCGTCTGCTCCTGTGCTCTTGTTCTTCCCATGTGACACCTGGTATTTCTTGCATAGGAACAGTTTTGTGTGGTCAACTTTCAGACAGATTTCTTCCATGCAAATTTCAGCTTAGCATTTTGAAGTTAAACATATTCTTTCCAATTGCAAAAGCTTCTGTGGGAGTGCACTGTCCCAGAAATCTGAATTCATCGCTCTCCATAAAGAGTGCCGGTCACTTCTCATGTACTCCTTTATCTCATGAAGGCACAGCCTTCTGAGAGACGAAAACATACTCTGTGGCCTGGGGTCCTTAGGTCTCCCGCCCAAGTGTTCAGATGTCAGAGACACATTCTAGAGACTTCTGACCGTATTCATGTGCTCAGATGAACATTTAGGAGTGAGTGGCAGTAATAGGATTTGATCAGTGTTGCTGGACTTTTTGAATTAATTTAAACACAGTGGAGCCAAAACTATTGATATGTGTCTGCATAGATAATAAGTATTTGAGTGATTAAGGAGGAAGAGAGGCAGGGTTGGGCTTTATTTCCAACGTGGGCTCTTGAATGTTCAGTAGGGTCTGAAGGGTTATATCCCCTGACATGTGTGGGGTTTGCCCAGCAAGGCTGCTGGCACACAGCAGAGCATCCCTGTGGTGAGGATGCTGCTGGGGTCAGTGCACACCTCCGCCCTGCAGCGTGTGCTCTCTGATGAGTAGTAAGGGGAGGCAGGGGCTGAACGGGTTCATGGTCATTATACTTGGGGTTTTTTTTTTCTTCCTGTAAAGAGTCTCTGAATTATGACAGAAACCTTTTCCATATGTACAATCTTAACTAGGTCCTTTCCCCTGTAGGCATTTCTGATGTCTATAACGAGATGCGAGCTCAGACCTCAGGTGTGAGCGTCCCTCCACATTCATTAAATTGCATTCAACTCGTAGCCTCGCTTGCTGTTTTCTTATATGAAACATCTTTCTGGGGACAGGGAAAACGTCTGTAGTCTTTCATCTCCTCTTTCAGCTTTGCCTTAAAAAATCAGAGTTCTCTTCAAAGGCGGAGTTCTGGATAGCTCTGATTATTTCCCTCACATGTTTTCATCTTGGAGCTATGATGATAAAAGGCATCAAATCCTATCAAGTGTTTTCTGTGTAGTGAGTACTGAGAACGCTGCTGAGCAGGGAGCTCACTTAATCCTGAAATCCCAGCAGGCTGCTGGTGCTAAGCCCGAGCCACCTTCAGACACTTTCTTTTTACACTTTGCCCCCACAGTACGGTGTGTGCTTAGCCTTGGGCCTTCAAGTCCATCACGTCCACCATAAACCTGGTCTGGGAATCACACTGTCAACTGGATTTGAGCTACTTCACATATGAGCTTCTTTGGCCACCAGGTGGGAGTATTGGACTTGAAAAGAATCTAAAGAAGATTGCAAGCTGTTCCACCTGGACCGGTCCTTGGGATTTCAATGGGTGAAAATGCTTATCAAGGTTGAGCTAAACTTCTTTTGTAAAAGCACATCTTAGCTATTTCATGATACCAGAAAGTAGAGTATAGTGACAACATCACCAGGGGTGACAGTAAGCAGCCATTTCTGCTCCCTCTCTTCCTACAAACCTGGGCCCCTGTATTCCACCTACTAGGGCCGGAACACCGCATAGAACTCATTTAAGGTCAAGGGCTCCCTGCATGCTCGAAGATGAAGCCCCATGCTCATACAACTTGTGACAGTGATATGTGCTAGCAGGAAAAGCCAAAGCAGAGAAGGCCAGGGAGAGTGTGGAATAGGGTGCTTATGGTTTTGCATAGGCTTGCCACGGCATGTCTCTCTCAGAAGGTGACAGATGAGTCAAGATAGGAGGAAGAGAGAAACTGGGTTAAATCATTTCAATAGGAGAAACACAAAGTGCAAAGATCCTGTGGTAGGAATGTCCCCGAGGAGCTCAGTGAATTGTTCAGTGCTCAGTGGAAGATGAGATCACAGGATGACAGATGACCATACCATGTGGAGTCTTAGAAGTCACAGTAAAATGTCTATTTTTACTCTGAATAAACTGAGAAACCATTGAAAGTTTTGTGGAGACAATTGATACGATATAACCTATATTCTAATGGAATCTTTTTGGAATTATGTTGAGGACAGACTGGAAGGGGCACGATAGAAGCAGAGAATCCAGCTACAAAGATATTGCACAATTAGGCGTGGACATCAATGGTCAGACCAACATGGTGATAACACAGGTGAAGCTTCTAGAGACGCATTTGTAATGTGTCCTGTGCCAGAGGGCCTCTGGGAACTGGGGCTATGTTAGTCAGCTTTACATGGCTGGGACAAAATACCTGAGGAAAACAACTTAAAGGTGGAAAAGCTTATTTTGGCTCACAGTTTCAGAGGTTGGTTGGCCCAAGATACTGCTTTTAAGGCCTGAAGCAAGGCAGACTATCATGGGAGTGAGAATCTGTGGTACATGAAGCTGCCTACTTCATGGAAACTGAGGCAGGGGTAGGGGTGGGGGTGGGGAGAAAGAGAGAGAGAGAGAGAGAGAGAGAGAGAGAGAGAAGAGTGCATGTATTCTTCACAAACAGGCCCCTAGTGATCTGCCTCATCCAACTGGATCTCACTTTGCAATAAACTCATTGACCTATGAACTCATCAATGGATTCTCTCATGACCTGCCTGTCACCCTTCAGAAACTCATTGGCTGGCAAACAAGCCTTAAACACCACGAGCCTTTTGGAGGAAATTTTAGAAAACAGCATCAACAAGGGTAGACCAGGGGAGTCAAGTTCTGAAGTCTACATTTTTGAGGCAGAGGAAATCATGTCCGATAATGCTAACGCAGAATGTGCGAGAAAGAGAAGCACCAAAAAGAGCCTCGAGGGTTTTGATTTGAGCGACTGGGAAGTTAGAATTGCTGTTAATTGAGATGGAGAAGACACTGAAGGCTGCCGGCGCTGCGGTGAAGGTGCAAGTGATAGACAGTAGGAACTCAGTTGGGGACACCTTAAGCTTGTGTTCAGAACCGCACATGCGGCAGTTGTGAACAGGCACGTAGCGTGCGAAGCTACGGGAATATTGAAATGACCTAGCAAGCGAGTGTGGTGGGATCAAATGAGATCATGTAAGGATTAGAGGTAGGGAGCAAAACAAGACATGTCAAGGACTCCATCGTACACAGAGATACTTCGATTTGGGGCAGTTGGAAAAGGTCCAGAGAGCTGATCGGAATCCAAGTAGAGAAAATGCTTGAAAGACATAACACAGGGCTGGGGTTGTAGCTCAGAGATAGAGTGCTTGCCTAGCATGCATGAGGCTTAATTCTCAGCAATGAACTAGGTGGACATGATGTTGCAGAAATGTTTAGCAAAGTGACCACCCTGGACAGTTTGAGTGTGATTCACATCTACCAACTCTCCCAGTTACTTTTGTCACTGTAACAGACACTCACAACTCAAGGGAAGATTGATTTTGGCTCACAGTTTCAGAAAGGTCCCACATGGTCCATTCATGGGTGGCTGGCAATGGTGGAAACACATGGAAGAGGTCTAGTAGGAGAAAAGCTCTTCACTGAGCGGCAGACAGAAAAACCAAGTGAGTGAGTAAGGGCAGAGCTACCCTGCTAGGCCCTGTCCCAGTGATCCACCTCTTCTGGGTCAAGTCCCAGCATTTTGCCCCTTCTGAGCAGGATCCATCTCTTAACAGCATATGATTCCATGGGCATCCCACTATGTCCAAAACATGAGGATTTTGGGAGACATCCCACATCTAAACCGTAACACCAGCATTTGAGCTGATACCAGAGGAGTGTTAGGGAACCTCGCCCTTGTGACCCTCCTGACCTGGAAGCAAATGTCCTGTTGATCATTTCCAAGGAGACTCGTGTTCTGAAGGAGAGTCCCCAGGCCCAGAAGACATTTCAGTGTATTCCATCAGGGCTATCATTTTTTCCCATCTTTTTTAAACACCTATTTTAGTGAGTTGTTTTGGACTCTTGCCTGGAAAGCTAAGAAAAGCCGGCATCTGTTTTTTGCTTTAAGTGTAGCACAGCACATGAAAGTGTGAATACACATTGGTGAATTTAGGTCAGAGCTCTGCTAACACCATGCAAAGGCAGTAGCAAAAATAATAACCTGGGCATTCCATTTCTTACCAGCTGACTTTGAGAATATGTTTCTGTTTTCTTAAATAAGACTTGATAAGAGGGAGGAAGGAATAGGAATTTTAAAACCAGTATTTTCAGAAGATGAGAGAGTTAAAATATTTTTCATTTCAAGTAGAAATATAGAAATTATTTTTTAAAAATACAGGGAAACTCATTTCAGCCAAACGTGTCTTCAAATACTATCTATGTTCATTAAATAAATGATTATCCAACCCAGCTTAATTAAAAAGTTCCTTTTCTGTGAGACAAATATTTTTTACAGTTTTTAATGCTGTTTGTTTCAAATCTAAATGTTACTTATATAAAAGCTACTGAGAATTTTGTACCAGTAGCACCTTTCTTTTTAAAACTAAAGAAAACAGTAATTATTTTTACTGCAGAATTGCTTATTTATGAATAAATTGTTAAACAATCTTTTCTAGAACATTTTGGCTGGACAGACTTTCTTTGTGGTACTGAGGATCAAATGCAGGGCCTTTACTCTACATCCCCAGTCCATTTTTACTTTTTATTCTGAGACAAAAATCTCACCAAGTCCTAAGTTGCCCAGGCTGGGCTTGAACTTGCCATCCTTCTGCCTCTGAGTTCCAGAGTGTTGGGATTCTAGGCCTGAACCTCCGGGAAGAGCTTAAGCAGACATTTTTTTAAAAAAACTTTTAATTGTAATTTACTTCAAGAATTAATTGTAATTAAGCTGAGTGTGTGACACATACCTGGAATCCCAGCACTCTGCGGAGCTGGGGTAAGAAGACTGCAAGTTCAAACCCAGCCCGGCAATTTAGCAATTTAGAAAGCTTCTGTTTCAAAATAAAACGGGAAGGGGACACCGGAGGCTGGGGATGCAGCTCAGGGTAAAGGCCTTGGATTGAATCCCCAGTACCATAAAAATTTTAATTATATTTTTTCAGGCTTTAGATTGTAAACATTGGCAGAAATACGTTACTGAGTTGCTCTATGCTTCCAACAGACTTGGGGTTCCCTAAGACGCCGGGGGTCTCAGGTCACCGCCGTGCTTTCTTCAGCTGTGGGTAAATGGAGAAACGCAGCTGCCCCACGACGAGCCCCTGAGAAGCCACAAGGGTGAAATCTCGCCGCTGTCCCCGCTGTCTCCTCCCCATCCTGCCAGAGGGCTGGGTCCCAGGCCCCGCCTGGCTCGGAAATCGGGAGCACGCTGCGCCCTGCTGAGCAGTTTCTTTCTTTTCTTTTTCTTTTTTTTCAGTCTCTCTCAGGCTGCTTGCCTTGGGCGTGGGCCTCTGTCCTCCGCGGGAAAACAGCTCCTTCTCTAGCTGCTTGAAACTTCTTTCTCCACAGCAGGGTTTTTCCAAACCCCAGCTGCTGGGTTGTGAAAACAATTTAAGGAGAGGAGAGCCATTAGTGGTCACACAGGACCACGGGCGGGCCTCGTCCTGTGGGATTGTTTTGGGCCTCAGTACCACAGAACACAGGGCTGGCCACTGATTCAAAAACAGCATCAGAGAAAATGAAATGGAAATAAGACAGAATCAGAACAGAAAATCCCAGCATGTCACATAAAAAAGTGTACATAGTGTCTTGTGAGATGTTTACTGGGCACAAGTCGAATTTACTAGAGGCCAGGATAAAAGCATTGGAAAGATCACTTCTTTGTAAGGGCTGAACCCTATCTGCTAGTGGGACTTGGACAGATCACCGTGCCCTCCTTTGGCGGCTTGTCCCTATTCAAGCCTGCTAGAACACTCCTTACTGTCTCATTCATAGCCAAAGCTTCCAAGAAAACTGTTAACCCCAGAGAGCCCCTGGGCCCACCAGACATGGACCAGAACGTTTTCTCTGGGCCGGGTTCAGCCAGGTTTCTTGAGAATGCCTTTGATTAAAGGATAATGCTTTTCTTGTCTGCAATCATTGAAGGAAATAGGGAATCTCAATCCACTTACCATAAGGTTGTCTGAATGTGCACATCTGTGGGTCAGAAGCTGAGAGTTCGCTCTCCAGGAGCTCCTTGAGAGGGGCCGCCTTCTGAGGAGCAGCACCAGACCTCCCAGACAATGGCTCTCCAAGTTCACTGAAGGCCGCTGGTCCCTGGCCAGATTTTCTCTCCCGCCTGCCTCTGTGAGAGCCAATGACCCTGTGTTATTTCATAAGCAAGCTGGGTAATTGCTCTTTGTGGAAACTCTTCAGTATTTTCTCTCATAATAGGGATGAGTTTTCCAGCGGGAGAAAATGTACACTCTGTCAATAATGCCATAATGGGGAAGACTCAGTGTGATAATTCACATAAAGCCGTTAGCACCGTGCTCAGTGCCCACTAAATGTCCAGTCCCGTCCTTTGGTGCTATTATAGCTATTAAGTGAACAGAGTGAACACAGATCCAGTAGGAAAAAAATGTTAGCTGTTGACCCTGGCGTCACCTCACCGGAGGAGGTGGGGCTGGACTTTTAGCCTAATGGTTTCAGTCTATTAAGTAAACCATCAGTGAATTGATTTTTTTAAGGGTTACCATTGGTTCTCAAGACCCCTGACTGGCCTGCTATCGATGCCAACTTTCTGGTGTCTCTTTGCCAGATAAAGCACTGCGGGCTTTAGCCAGGTTGTGAGTCAGCCTCAGGGCTGAGTGCTCAGGCGTGGCAGGGCCTGTGCCTCCTGCTTGGTTTAGGGCTGTAGGGGTGGGATAGGGATGAAGAACCTCTCTCTCTCTCTCTCTCTCTCTCTCTCTCTCTCTCTCTCTCTCTCTCTCCCTACTCTGCTGGTAGTCTAGCCAAGGATCATGGCCTTCCAAGGTGAGAAGAAGGGTCATTGAGCCCAGGCATATTGACATTTTGGACTAAACACTTCTTTGTTGCAAAGGGCTGTCCTGTGCACTGTAGGACAATTAGTAATATCACTGACATCTGCCCAGTAGATGCAAGTAGCACCTTCCCTTAACTCTGTTCCCAGCTGTGACAGTCGAAAGCATCCTCAGATTTGTCAGATGTTCCCTGAGTCAAGATGGTCCCTGGTCAAGAAATACTGAGACAAGTTCTGGGGTGTAGATCAATGGCACAGGTTAATGGCTGAAGTGCTTATCTAGCACGTGCAAGGCCTTGGATTTGATTTCCCAGCACCACATAAAAATTAGCCAGGTGTGGTGGTGCACACCTGTAATCCTGGCACTCAGGAGGCTGAGGTAGTAGCAAGGCCAGCTTGTGTTACACAGTGAGTTTGGGATCAGTCTGGACTACAGTGTGAGATCCTGTCCGAAAAAAAAAAAATGCTGAGACATTTTAGGGATAATAGTCCTAAATCACACTAGTCTCAAATTATCTTCAATAAGCAGCATGTGTGTGTCTGCATACTACCTATATATCTACATATACACACACATACACATATATACATGTGTATATGCACACACACACATTTACCCAGTAGACAAGCTGAAAGAATATTTGGCCAGGTTTATTACTACTATATCATAGATAATATAACTTAAAAGGCTTCACTGTTTATAATGCAGACAGAATCAAGCAATCACTGCCCCTCGTTTCTCTAACCAGTTCGTGTGCAAGGATCGGCTTCTGCTCAGAGTGCTCCTCCTCTGCTCAGATCAAATGTCTTATCCTTTGTAAAGAATGCTGCGCTCAAGTGGCATTTTACATATTTTTTTCTTATGACTGTTTACATGCTATTGTAATGAGTTATGGGTCTCGCTCCTTGATCAGGTTAGGGACTGTGTCTTATTTGCTTTTCCTTTGGCTCTTAATAGACTGAATGTCACAAAGCTTTTCCACAGTAAATGGCTTAAGGCTTATTGCCAGGAAGGCAGTGTGGGAGCTGAAAATCTGGGTTTTAGTGCTGCTCTGATCCTTATATACTGAGTGATCATAGAAAAGTCTTTTAACTCTTCAGAAATCAAGCTCTTTAGAGATGGAAGAAAGTAGAAGAATAGACTTTGTGGAGAGGGAAGGGGGTGTTGGGAGCGAGGGAGTAGGAAAGGGAGAGGGAAGTAAAAGTGATCGTGAGGCAGTGTGTAAATGTACCAGTTTCTCAAGCTGATTGTTATTCATATGTATCAGAAATATATACCTATAAAAGAATAATGAAAGAAAAAAAGGAATTCAGCCTTTTCACCCAGAAAATGAGACTGTAATAGTTACAGCTTGGTAAACAGTCTTGTGATGTAAAGCCATTTAGTTACATTATTAATGCGGCTTTGGGAAATGAGCTGTGGCCACCAACGCGTTAGCTTATATGACATCCATCTTTGAGCTTTGGAGCTAGACATGTACAGTTTTGACAGAGAAGTTCCAGCAGGAATTTTATGTATCATTAATTATTTGATTATGACTGTGTGATACTTAATAACAACTTTTCTTCAAGTATTTTTAGAATAAAATATATTCTTCAAATGCCAGGAGCGTCCCCAAGGGTCTTCATCAAGGGGTGGAGGGTGGGGCCCGAGAACCACTGTACTGGGAGGTCACTCTACTTGGCACCTCCTTGGCATCACGGGCTGAGGAGGTCTGGGGACACTGGCTTATTATTTGTGATAGGGAACATTTAATCGCACTCTGCATGTCATCAACTTCTGCTTGTTGTATCGGGGTCAACTTGAGCCAGAAAGATCATGGGTTAAGGGGCCCTCTGATTCACCCATTTATACATAATCCTTGGTAAATATTTAAGCTCATTCAGCCTCATTTTCCTCATTAAAAAATGAAAATACTACTAGTAAACCTCTCTGTCTGAAATTTGTTTTGAAAAATAAAATAAATCCATGCCCATGAACATGTGCGTAGCAGCCAGCGCATGCATCCTGGCTCTCCTATCAGCTCCCTTCTGTGTACACATCGCACAACCCATTTCACACATCATTCTCTTGTGTCCACCATATGGCATATATCTAGCTTCCTCCTCACTATCAAAGGGGCTGGTACAAAGTACTATGGGTCGATGTAGAAATTTTCCAATATTATGAATCGGGGTATTCATGTTGCCTGCTAATAGTGACCATGTTAATAATAAGAATAAGGAGGGTGCATTGAACATTAGCCAGCCTGCCCTTTTTTCCTACAGACTTCATATATGCTAACCCAACAGCCCTGTGGCATACGTCCTGTGAATAACTCCTCTCTAACAGACTTGCCTTACAGAAAAGAGGTTAAGTAATTATGCAGGACCACACAGGTGGAACTCGGGGACCAGCATTAAAACCACAGTTTCCACCTGAGCGCGTCCTAGCCACTAGCTCTCACTGATGGCCACTTGTTGGTTTGTTCGCTCACTCTCAAGTGCATCTTGAGCACCGTGCTCCAGGAATTGAAATTCTGAAAACAAATAAGGCACACATCCTGTCCTTAAAGGTTCATTACTATTTATTAGGCTACACAGAGAAACATAATGTGGTACGAACAATTGAGGTCAGCGTGAGGCCCACCTGCAGCACCAGCCTGGATTCTCTGGGTAATTTCCTACAGGGAGATAAAGGGGATCCTTGAAAGAATGGGACGCAGGTCAGAAGCAGGTGATGGCTGCGGAGCTCGGGGTGAAACCTACTTACAGATAACTTAGGTTGTCTCTAGTCACCCAGTTCCTTATTTTACTACCTGCTTATCATTGTCTGGGGAAATAAAGCGAATGAAGATGTGTGACTTAGAGACCAGGTCCTTGCCTACATTTGCTCTCCTTGTTAATAAAGTTGATTAATCGTGAGGGGGTACGACCTAGTCCTAGAAAAGCCAAGTCCGGTGGTTTGACATTTATGCTGCATTGAGAATACATTTTCAGCAATAGACTTTAAGATGGTGGTCTCAAGTTTTGTTTGCTGTGAAGTTAGAGAGAAGCGTTTTAGATAACCTCCTTTCCATGGACACCTTCCACGCTAAGCGTTTGCTGTCCAAGTTGTTTAGGAAGGGTGTGAGGGGACAGGTTCTTCCTCAGTGCACGTGGGTGCTTCTCCTTCTGCTGAAGGTCTGGAAGAAAACCACGGTATCAGAGAAAAAGCTGTGGCTCTGGGATCTCTGGCTTGTGACCCAGGTGCTTTCAACGAATGCAACAGGGGTAAAGAACCGGAGTATGTGTTTACTGCTCCAGGGCTTTTCAACTGATGTGTTAGAGTTCTCTTGGATTCCAACGTTGTGTTGTGGCAAAATACACACCATTTCCAAAGAAAAATGTTGTGAGCTCAAGGGAAATTTCATAAGAACCTAGGTGAGATTGCAGAGACATTTTTAAGGTTTTGATTGATTGGTTGTTTCTGAGACAGGGCCTCCCTCTATAGTCCCAGATGTTCCTGAACTCACTGTGCAGCCAGGCTGGCTTTGAGCTCAAATTCATGGCCATCCTCCCAAGTGCTGGTACAGGTATGCACCACAAGACCTGGCTACTGTGTGGTGCTTGGGGATCAAACCCAGAACCTGGTACTTAGTAGGCAAGTGCTGTAATCACTGAGCTATGCCCCAGCCCAGTTTTAAGCATCTAAAAACGTGCCCCAGAAGCCAATAAGAGGTAATTCTGAGCTTGGTAAGATTGTTTTTTTTTTTTTTTTATGAGATCATGTCTTGTGGTATGCACAGCTAGTGTTTTCCAAAGGGTCTGTGGTGCTTATTTACTTCTAGCATGGCGCAGAGTCCAGTTTCTCTCTCTTTTTCTTTTCAGGACACTGATGACTGAACCTAGGCCTTTGCACTGAGCGACATCCCCAGGCTTTTTTTTTTTTTATTTTTTTTTAAATTTTGAGGCAGGGCTTCACTAAATCACTAAGACTGGGCACTGCCTCTGTCTTCCATGCACTGGGCCCTTAAACATCCAGGTCGGTGCTTTGCCTGCTCGGCACAAAATACCTGTATACAAACAATCACAGTCCTGAGTGTTAGAAACTTTTGGGGGATGGGAGATAGTAAGGGTGAGAATGTAGTAAGGAACAGGGGAGAAGGAAGAGAAGGAAGAATTTATGAAATATTTTTTAAGAGAGAGACAGACAAAGTGAGAAAGAACCTGCCTCCCTGATTTGGAGGATTACACTCACCCAGCGGGCCTCACTCTGGGATCCCTGATGCAAGATGCCATCGCCCCTCTGACGGTGATTGTGCTGCTTCGTATCTTTTGGCTCTGAGGCATTTGCTTCCTGGAATTTCTGACAAGTGTGTCTCTTATCTCTTCTGATATGACTGTCCTTCAAACAGTGGGAGGCAAGTCCCTTCCAACGTTTCCCTCTTCCAGGTTAAACTTCAGCTATTCTTCCCCTCCCACCCTTTCCTCTCAGAACCTCACGCCATGCCAGGTGAGGCCAGCTACACCGAGAAGCAAACCCATGATACTTCTCAGAGTAGATGTGCCACACCACCTCTCTGCATGTACCCCAACACTGTACCAGCCCGTGCTCACAAGTTACCACTGGTCTACAATCACAGACCAGGAGGGATCCAGTTAGCTCCGCCCAGTTTCATACGCATACACAGAAAAAAGTGAGGGTTCAGTGCTACACATCTGTTAGTGGGTAAATTAAGACTGCAACACAAGTTTCTGAACATTCCATATGGCAGAGTGACTTTATGGAATAAGACAATTCCCAAGCCAGTGGGGCTTCTAGATCTTTTCTCTTATTATTAAGATTACAGTTTTCTGTAATTGTTGATAAAAGGGTCACACACAGAAAGTAATCTGCTTTTTTCCTCATTTTTTGTTGGTGGTATGTTACCTTCAAAGACATAATTTAATAGATGCAACTTATTTCCAAAATTGAACAAGTTTTTGAGAAACCAAAGTCTGAGATATTACACAGTAGTTGTATCATTTGGTCAAAAATCAGTTGATTATATTTGTGGGGTCCGTTTATTTGATTTTAAAAGCACACTTCAAGAAGATTCTGGAGAAAATTTGTTGACATTGATTTCATTTCCACTGGTCTGTGTAACTTAATTTTATTAATTTTTTTTCCCTCCACACATGGAGCTATCACGTTTGCCCTTGAAATTAGTATCTCTTAATAATAATAATAATAATAATAATGATAATCAACCTTCATTTCCAACCTCTTCCAAAGATATGAATACCTTACCCCAGAATCTTAGATTGAGAAAGGGAATTTAGAAACCTTCCACTTAGACAACATTGTTTCTCTCTTGAGATGTTGAGTGATTTTCTCAATTTCCAATGGCCAATAAGTGACAAGGCCAGTAAGCAGTGATCAGGGATTCATCATGAATTCCAGCCAGGCCCTCCCGTCACCCCACTACCACCCCATAGCATCTTGATCTAAACGCAGGCTGCGTCTTTTCAGGCAGCTCTCCAATCACACTTATTCATAGATATGCAAACTTTACAGGTGAAAGTAGAAGTTGGTATCATCTTCAGATAAACCAGAAAACTAGCCCGGGGAGAGCATTCTAAGAAGTTAGGTTGTTTACAGCATAGTGCTCCTGAGGCAAACTTCCAAGTTCTTGTTTCCCAGAAGATAATTAGCTTAATTTTGATTGATATAGTAGAGCTATAAAATCTTCAAGCTGGCTTAGAAATACTTGCTTCTGGCCCCAAAATAAATTGAGTCAGAAAATACTAATCGTATGTATCATCCATGGCTGTTCCTGGGGAAATAGCTGGATGGGCATATCCTGCTGATACTGAGGCAAGAAGAAAATTTTGTATCAGAAAAATAGTAGTGTATAACTTTATATCAGAAAAATAGTAGTGTATCTAACCTCTGTGGCTTTGTGTTAAGTGCTAAGATTACTTTGTTCACAAGTAAAGATTAGAGTTAATGTGTAGCTTGATAAATGGAGAGAGGGTATTACCTATACACTTTACATTCTGATTCTACAACATTTCTTATATAGATTAGTAAAATGTTTTCAGGGTTTCTGTGTATCATTCATACCAGCAAAAATAAGGTTGGGTAATGAAAACTGGGAATTCAGGTTTTTATTTTTATTCAAAATGACGATCACCATCATCTTGCCAGTTCTTTATACATGTATTTGATTCCTTAAAATTTTGCATCATGGTCAAATTCATAATTACCAAAGCCATTATTTGTTGACTACCTACTGGGCGCCTAATACCATCCTGAGCATTCTAAAGATCATTAACTTCACTCAATCTTCACAGCAGTCTTCTGGGGGAGGCTACATTATTATCTTGATTTTGTAAAGATTAAAATACTGCACTTTGTGTTTAAAAGTTGTTATGACTTGTGCTTACTGTATCTCAGTCAAAATTTCAACTTATTCATGTACCCCTCATGACTAGTGGACCATGAATTCACTAAGTCACACTAAGGTAGGAAAGGTGGTAAGTGTCTATTTGTATAGAAAAGTCTTGACAGAATCAGATCCAATGGTAGATTTTTACTGAGAAAAAATGACTGTTCAGGAAGGAGATAGGGGTGGGCACAGGGAGGTGAGTCTTGCCTCAGAGTCCACTGTCTTCAAATATATTTCTCAAATATTCACTTAAAAGGGCATATCAGATATTCATGTCTGTCAACAAGAAATGTATGTGTTACACAAAAAAGAATCTATTTGGGGAGGCCTTCTGGGAAGAGCAAAGAGACTCCCATGTGGGGTGAAATTTTCTGCCAAAGTTCTTCACCCAAAGGTGGAAAAAGTGAAATAACTGTGTAGTTCTGTGGCTAAGACTCCACAGACAGCAATCATCATGATTAGAGTGTATCCAGGCGAAATTTACAAAAGTAACCGTGGTGGTGATTAATATCGAATGCCAGTTTTGCTCAATATCATGCAGTTATTTTTATTTTCTATTTTAATGTTAAAATTCAATATATTTTCAGGTTTTCATGGTCTCTGATAAACATTACTGTGTATATGAATTAAAAATATATCTCTATTAGGAACTTAGGCTAAAGTGTCATTCACTCTTTTACATTCTGGTTTGTATCATGAGAGAGCAGAACATTTAGTGAACATTTTTTTTTAAATAAAAAGATCTGGAAATATCTGGATCAGCGTTCTTGTTTCAGTAACAGTTTCTACCTCCTTTACTAATTCTGTGCTCCCTCTTGGAGTTCCTTTTGACCTAATGCTAGACATTGCAGTGACATATCATAGAATCTCTGCAGCAGGGTCTTTCTCCTGAGAACCTTCATTCCTTTATCCTTTGCCCTTTATTTAAAGAGCTGGTCACCTTCATCCAATTGGAGGCTGAGCCAACTTCAGACTGCATCATAGTTTTTCTCTTTCTTTCTTTCTTTCTTTCTTTCTTTCTTTCACCCTTTCTTTCATCCTTTCTATCTTTCTTTCTTTTCTTTTAGTAGACTTTATTTCTAAAAGCTGTTTTAGGTTCTTATTACAACTGAACAGGAAGCACAGAGAATTCCCATGTGGTACCCTCCTCTCCCTACCTCAGCCTCCTTCAGCCATCAGCATCTGCTACCAGAGTGATACCTTTGTTAGCCAATGATGGATGTCTACTGACACATCATCATTCCAATTCCACAGGTTACAACAAGATTCACTCTTGGTGTTTTGACAAAAGTGTTATCGCATGTGCCTGGTTGTGTAGTGTTATATAGAGCAGTGGCCTTGAAACTCTTCTTTGCTCTACCTTGTCCACTCTCCTTACTCGAAACCCCTGGTAACTACTGATCTCTTAGTTGTCCCCCTTGTTTTGCCTTACCCAGAATGTCACATAGAGTATTACCATTTTAGTGTGGTTCTTCTCCATGTCTGACTTATCCTTGATCTTAGAGAGTTGTCCTCTAGATCCCATTAAGACTTAGTGCACTCATTGGAAGCCCTTTTTCCTTGGTGATATTTTTAAGATTGAAGAATTCCTGCTCTATTTTTCAGAGGATTTCTGCTCAATCTTTTAGTATCTTGCTCCACTTAGCATCATAATTTGATAAATGTTGAGAAAACAGTTCAAATGTCAAACACAACTTTCCATTCTTCCTTCCTATTTCCATTCCTCCATTAAGGAATCCTAATGTCACAAGATTCCAATTTTCCCAGCTCCTAAAACTGCTAAAAACACTGCTGACTTCTTTGTCCTGTAGGACATCCCCATCCCATTCTTGCCCTCTCACCTAGGGCTCAGAGTGGCAAATGCCCCAGAGGAAAAGTCAATTGCAAAATGTTAACATTTCTCTGCAAGTTTCTTCTTCTTTTTCTTCTTCTTTTTTTTGGTCCAGAATCTTGCTATTCTTACCTAAGATTCCTTAGTCATTCCTGAATGCTTTCAGACAGACAGACAGACACAATTTTGCATGTTTTATCCAGGTTTTCTACTTGTCTCATTGAGAAAATTGACTTTCGTCGTGGCTGAAAGTAGAAGTCCTGACATGCATTCCTGACAGATGACTCTGTAGCTCCTTATTTATTCTGTTAAGATTAAGAAATAAAATAAACAGTTCAGCCAAGATTTACTTACTCCACTAACCACATGTTTGATTTTTTTTTGGACAAGTTATTATTCACTAGTATAAACTTGTACTTAAACTTCATATGTTGCTATGTTATTATATTTAACTATTTCTTATGCAAATGTGTGTTTAGGAATTTTTATAAATTTAAAACAAGTATCTGGTGATCAGAATCACCATATTAGGCTTGGAATTAATTGCGTAATTGCTTGATTTTAAATATGAGCAGAGAGCCATGAGTCACCAGACTTTTAAGGAAACTCTATGTTATGGCAGAAAAAAAATCAAATAAACATTCGAAGTAAACAGCAGCTGCATGGAGCAGAAGAAAACTTACAAACAGACCAACTCTATGTGATTAGTTGGTTTGTAACATATGGCAGTAAGAAGTGATATTTTTATCTGGGAAATAATAGTGGAAGCCTAGAGTAAGAAATTGTCCAGAGAACAGAAATGGCACAATGGGGTCAAGTGTAACAAGAAATTTCAAAAAACATACTAGGCAGAGTATATAAAATCGAAGTGAGCTAGAGATGTTCAGTTGTAATTGTGAATTCCCATGATATCTGAGTGATAGAAATTTAATCTCAGGGGATTTGGAAAGTTCCCTAGGATTGTATTTAAGTACCAAGAGGTCTATATAGTGCCAGAGCATCAGGGCTGGGGCACAGAGCTAATGCTTTGTATCATTCATCCAGATGCATCCACTGATGTGCATGCATTTTGCCTTCACACTGAGAGGCTATCCTGGCATCTCTTGATGTACGGTCTCATCTTCTGTGCTCCTTTTGGGTCTCCTGGCTTTCTGTTTGTCTTTCATTCTTGAATATAAAGGACACTGGCTGCTGCTCTTCAGCCATTCCAGAGAGTGAAAATTGTGTAGACACACTGTCTAATCAGTTCTTCTCTGGGGACTTGCTACCTTTGAGAGGGAAGCTTGGCTTTTCTTGGGGGTTAATATAATATTTTTAGAGGAGCAGTATAGATATGCTTAGCAATATTGTCACAATGCTTTGCTTCAATATTTTGTTTGTGCGATGAGTCAATTTTCCTAGAGACCTAAGTTTCTGAAACTCAACATGCAGGCACACTTTGCCTTTTGTTGCTCTGAGTGTTCGCTGAAGGAATAAGAGAGAGCTTTACCTGAAAAGGGGAAAAATGAAAAACTATAGAGATTAAAAGCCAAACATTGGTAAATATTTCAAAAATATCTTTGAGATACACATATATATGATATGAAAAGAAATGTCTTTGTAATATGTATATATATATATATATATATATATATCTTTGTGATTATATATATATTTGTGATACATATATATAGTCAATGAATTCTTGTTTATTGAACCTCTGATGTGTCTCAAGCTTTATGCAAGATACAGACTCTAAATGACAAACAAGCTAAAGTCCTCACCTCAGTCAGCTTCAGCTCTAACATGAAATGCATACAATCAAGAGACAATTTCAATACTTCCATCTAAAAATGGCAGAATGAACACATATTCGTTGACCTTACCTCCCACAATTACATAAAAGTAACAATGTACTTAAAAAGGCATAAACCCACGTAGAAAGAATGAAACACTTATATGAAACTTGTATAAACAGAGGAAATAGCACAAAGAAATTTTGGAAACAAGTAGATGGATTACACTAAATCTGACTCAACAAGCCAGAAAAAAATAAAGCCAAGCTCAAGTCAGGAAGTCAGGTCACCCTCCACAGATGTGTACCCGTCTGTTCTAGTCTTTTTTTTTTTTTTTAAATTGCTTTGGTTTTAAATATGAGCAGAGTGATGAGTCATCAGACTTTTAAGGAAAGTCTACGTCATGGTAGAAAAAAAATTAATTAAACACTCAAAGAAAACAGCAGCTGCATGGAGCAGAAGGAAACTTACAAACAGAGCAACTCCATATAATTAGTTGGTTAGCAATCTATGGGGGTAAGAAGAGATATTGTATCTGAGAAATACTAGTAGAAGCCTAGAGTAATAAACTGTCCAGAGATCAAAAAGTGGCACTATGGGGTCAAGTGTAACAAGAATATTTCAAAAAAAAAAAAAACATTTGAAAGACAAATTTGAGGATTCCAAAAAGTCAATCAAAATTAACCGCAGTAAATGAAAGAGAAAAGGAAAACATTGGAGTTCAGGAAGCCCAGCAACCTAGCAACAATAAGCAGAAGGTTAGGAAAGAGAATATAAAAATTCAGGGTAAGATATTTCAAAGTAATAATCTCCGAGTTTTCCTGACCAGTGAATACAAAACCAATATCTCACAGTAAAGCACGTGAGAGGTAAAAGGGCCTGTAAACTTCCAGATATTAAAAAGGTATGAATTAGGCTTCTTACCTACCACATGAGAAAAAGCTAAGTCAGTGGAGCCATTTCTGTGAGATTCAGATGGAAATGACTTCACATCTTGATTTCTAGTCCCGGCCAAGTTTTCTGACAAATATGCAGGCAGATTAAAGCCCTTTCAGATACACAAGTTTGGAAATATTTTACCTCTTTGGAAGATAAAGGTGTCGATGCCAGTAAAAGTGACGGGAATGCTGCTGCTAAAGATCTACTTGGACCTCACTGCTATTGTGACAAAACTACACACTTCTTTGATAATATTTCTTGAGATGATAATAGAGAATGGAGACCGACCTGGGCTGAAGAAAGAAAACTCAATGCAGGAACATTTGGGATCCCTCCTTGTCCAAATCATCAGGCACAGAGGCAGAGGAGGTTTTGGTTTCTGTGGTGGCATAGACGGTATCTTCACTTCTCATGGTGGATTCAGAGTTTATAGATTTTGAATATAGGAAAAGGCAACGAAGCTAGTGCAGAGTCTTCAAACAAGTCTGTGAAAATGAATGAATTTCTAGCTCCTCATGGTCCTGAAAAATTGGTTTCAGCCCTTGTGAAGAACGAAGAAGTGAATCTGCTGTGTGCTTGTCACCTGCGCTAGGTCTTGCTAGTTCACCTGTCTGCTTGATTTCAAAGCTGGAATACAGTTACTTCTGGAGGGAGGAAGGCTCGTCTTAGAAAATGAGCATTACACCTCTCTGAAATAGCACAAGGCGGAGCAATTTCTTAAGAATGGTTAAACTAAAGCAGGACTTCAATGAGACTTACACGTATTTTATTTTTCACCACCGAGAGGATTTTTGTTATTACTAAATTTGCTAATTGGCAATTGTTGCAAGTTGCCTGCAAATAGAGCCACAAAACTGTTTTGAGCCACAGAAGGTTGTCTGTAGGTGTTTAGTGTCTTTTTCTTTCTTTTTGGAAATTCTATAATAGGGGGTTGCTCCTTTCATCCATTGATTAGGGTGCTGGATGGTAGAGAAACCTGGCAACAAACTGTATACACACAATAAACGCCATCTCTTAGGCGAAGGTAACTTTTTATCTAGTTGTACCATTCCATTATGTTCCATTGCTAAACAAACAGGAAGAACTTTGGCTCTATAATGAGTAACATTATTTTTAAAGAACAAACATTTTAAAGTTAGCAAAAAAGAAAACATTTTATCTCATTTTCACTCCTTTTCAAGAAAATAACGAAGAACAGGTCCCACACACCACATGCAAATCTAACATAGACTTCCCAAGGAAGGCGACGACCGAGGTGGCCTGCGGGGTGATGGCTGGAGGAGGTCCAAGAAGGGGTGGAGGAACCAAGGCCACTGGGGATATGAGCCTTGGGGTAAAACAGAGGACCCTGTATGTGAGGATAGTCCTTTCCCCGAGGCGAAGGGGTATGAAAACCAGGAGAGGAATTGGTGCCTGGATTTGATTAGGAGAGGCTCACATTCTTTGCAAAATGCTTTTCCTGGCACACTGCCTCGCTGCTGCACAGAATCTCCTGTTTCTGCTTTTTCTGTCTTTCCCCCTCAGGCTGGAGCACAATTCATTCCTTTCCAGCTTCCACCCACCCCTAGGCCTGCAGACGCCCTTGGCCTTCTTCAGCAAGGGCCAAGTGTGCTAGCTACCTCCCTTTCTGTTCCACCTGCGCTCACATCTGCCACGCGAGCCCAGATCACATTGTGAAGGCCTTGTCAATATGTTTTTTTCCCCCTCCAGTCTCCTTTCTATGCCAAAATCCTCATTCTCTGGCCTCGTGGGATTCCTGGACGCTGAGTCACACGTGGAGCCCTCGGACTGCTGCCACTTTCCTTGAGCTCTGCCCTGCTGGCTTTCCCCATTTCTGCTCTCTATGAGTTTACTCTCCTCTGAGCAAATAGGAGCCAGAAGGGTGGAGAGTTGATTTTCCTGTCCAAGTTGGGAATGTGCGAGAGGGGCTTGGAGGAGTCAGGGTTTGTGTTTCGCATGGGTCCAGTGCAGAAGTTTACTTTTCTCCAAGATAGTTTCTGAAAAGTAATAGGGGATATTTTGTTTCAGTTGACTAAAAGAAAAGTCCTCTTCGGTATTTTGAATTTGTCTGTGCCTTCTAAAACAGTAGTTATTCCTCCAATAAGACAATGTGACTGCATTTGGGTATTGTGCACCATTTTGTGCTGTTTCTTTTGGATTGAAGTAAAATCTACTTAAGGTGAAAGCACTTGGCAAGCTTTTTTTCACTGCTGAGCCTGTCCTCCAGCCCCCAAAATACAATTTTGGAACTCTCTTTTATACATATTACTCTGTGAACATCGAATAAATAATCCACTCGAACTATTCTTTAACATAATATCTTTGCTATGTTTTAAAATGACATTGGAGAAATAGTAGACTGGCCATAGGTATTACTGAAAAACCAGAGGAAGCTTGAGGAAGGTAGAGTAAGCGCTGTAGGCTTGGCACGTGGGCCGGGATCATCAGTCATGTGACTCCTGTACGGAAGCTACTCGAGTGTCAGCTCTCATTCTGCAACTAATTATCTGTGAATTTGGTGGCTTCCCATGCCAAACTCATTATTTCTTGCTCTCCCAATTTCTGTGTGTCAGGAATTCAGAAGCCAGGTAAGCTGGGTAGCTGTGTCTCAGGATTGCTCATGAGATTGTAGTGACTATGTTAGGACACATGGCCAAAGAGAAAAATGTGAGAGAAGATGCTCACAGGGATGTCGGTCTTAGTTCCTCATGTGAACTAGAGAAAGTGGGGGTGGGGGAGAGTCTGAGCAGGCAGGAGGGACACATGCGGTGCTGGGGAGACATGATGGCTGTTTGTGCCAGGACATATTGCATGATGAAATGCCTAGCCTATTAGGAAAACCCAGTTCTGGGTGTGTCTGAGCATGATTGACATGTCGGCCATGCTTTGCAGATGTGGGTAGCACCAGCCAGTGGTCTTTTAGTCTGGATGAAATAAAAAGGGAAAGAAAAAGGAAATGTTTGAATTCCTGACACGCAGAAAAGTGCAAACTTACATCTTTTTGTTCTGCTGTTTCCCTTACCCACTTTTCAGTGTACAGCTGGGTATGATAGCCTGAACTTTGGGCTGCCTTTTATGTCCTCCACCAGATTAAGTAGGCCACCTCTTTTAATTTTAGTTTCAGGCAAAGTCTCAGCACAGGGGCAAAATGCTGACATACTTTTTTCCACAGCATAACATGCATGGTTTTCAAATCAATTGTGAATACATTTCTTAATCCCATTGGAAACTTCTTGAGTTTGTCCTTTACAATCCACACCTGCCAGCGTTCTGCTCATTTGAGCTCAGACTAGAATCTCCTATCAGTCTCTGCTCAGAGCATTGTAAGTCTTCTCTCACTGGCAGCTCTAAGCCTTTCCAAACTCCTCCCTGGAATCAATTCTGAAGACTTCTAAGCCACATCATTGGGTAAATTCATGGCAACAATCCAGTTCTCTGGTACCACTTCTGTCTTAGTTACTTTTCATTAATGGGACACATTATCTGACACTCTCAACTCAAGGGGGAAATACTTTATTTCAGTTCACAGTTTCAGAAGGTCTCAGTCCACTCATAAGTGGCCAACAATAGTGGAAGAACATGGTAGATTCCTCAGTGGAGAGAAGCCGCTCACGGTATGGCAAACAGGAAGCTGAGAGCATGAAGAAGGGCAAAGGTATCGTATATTCTTCCAGGTGAAGTGATCTGCCCCTTCCAGGTCAAGCCCAGTAATCATCTGCTCAGTCTCCACAAACAAGCCCAGTAATCATCTGCTCAGTCTCCACCTCCTAAAAGCACGAGAAACCCATATATAATGCATGATGTCCATATACTTAAGGGTTTTGAGAGACATTCCAGATCCAAACCTTAACAGTTGGTTTTCTTTTTCTGCAGTTGGGGATCATGGGAGAAACAGAACCAACACTGTGTGTGTGGGTAACATGAGACTATGGGAAATTACTCATGTTATTAGAGAGGCCTCCTATCTGCCTACTGTGAGCTAGCGACTAAAGAAAGCTGATAGTGGTATTTCAAGGCTTCAGGGCCCAAGAATAGGAACACAATAAATTTGTGGAATAAATACACAGATAAATACATCAATGTTGGGAATGTCGTCAAACTAGCCCCAGGAGTTAGAGGGAGCTGGCCTGTGAGTGCTGAGAAATTGGCTGGTATAGCTAAGACCTACAAGAGTAGAGCAGTGAGTAAGTAAATTCAGAGGGACTTAATTTTAGCTTTTGAGTGGGACAGGTGAGAATTGAATCATCATTATGGAAAATGAGGATGGGTTTCGATGGCAAGCATTTTTAAAAGGAGAAAAATGAATAATTGAAACTACTCTTCTGGTTATATCAAGGCATTAAACAAGTAAGTTAATTTAATTCTAGACATTATCCCTAAATAAGGAAAAATACAAATATTATCCAAGGTCATATACTAGGAAGATAATGAATCAAAACTTTGACCAATCGAGATGAATCTTGTCCAGAATTCAAAACCCCTGCCTGAGAAAAGATCTATTCTTCTGACAATATTATTTCTTAATAAGATTTCTTCTGAATTCTTGTTCAGATCTCCTGATTATTCTGAATATCAGTACTTTTGTAAATAACCTTTACTAAACAAGACAACGAACAAACCTGTACCACAATGCATCCATTCATCTGTTCAAAAGATTTAATTTGCAGTTCCTAAGTTCGGGGCACTGTGCTAGGTGCAGGGGATCAGCCGCAAAGAGAGGCACCATGCTTGTCTCTTGTAAGTATGCTGAATGTTTTTATTGCTTTCTTTATGTTTGGTTTAGAGAATATCAATTAAATTTAAAACATTATACCTGAAATACTCTTATAAAATAAGGCCAGTGAGGTGACTTGAATTGAGCAGCAGGTTCATTTAGATTCTGTGGCACCAGCAGATGAGGACCAGAGGGTCTGCATATGGATGGGAGGGTGTGGAGGTTTAGGCTAGCTGTGTATTGATGGGTGTTGAGTATGGAAACCTGGCCTAGAAAGAAGGAGGCAGATGGAAACGGGGTTAGAAAGCATCAGTCGTCCCTGCAAACGCGGGCCTGCCATCTCTGAGGGCCTGGCAGGTGACAGCACGGTTCTCGCTCTGGTGGTGCAGTAGTCCAGGGAGGTGGGCTGTGCCCAGAATGGAAGATGAGGCTGAGTCCTCAGAACAGGAGCTGGGAATGGCAGCGAGAGGTTTAAAAAGAGGGAAGAGCTACAGGGGACTGAAACCAATTATTCCATAATTTGTTAGGTATTTTCATGGATTAGTTTGCTTAATTGTAAGTAGTCATCTAGATATGGATCAGAGAAATCATGTAATTGTCCTAATAATGTGATGGGTGTGTACACAGAGTGGAGATTTAAAGCCAGTTCTCTCTGGTATCACAGGGTGTGCTCTTTTTGGGTCTTGTTGTTTCTCCCTTTGCCTGTATCGCCTACCTCACTCTCAGCAGTTCTCTCATGTCCTCAGCCTCCTGCAATTCACTTTCTTGCCTTCCCTTCTTCTTTAATTAATCACATTAAATAAAAATCAGTTTAAAAGTAGATTGGTTGAATATTTTATATCTTTTTAAAAAATACACAATATTTCAGGCCCTCTAAAATCGGAAAAAATTTGTTTTGTACTTCTGCAAAGCCTAAAGTTCCTCTTTGTAAATTCATGTAATCAAGGGAAGCAATACAGAAAAAAATATATGATTAAAATATTAGAGTTGAGAGATATAGGAACTGTAATACATAGTAACCTGATAACGTGTGTTGAATAGTTCCTGAATAATATCACCAATTGAGGAAAAAAGTCAAATAGAAAAAAATCTTGAATTTACAAATAAATTGACTTACAAATGTGTTTGTAAATCAGTTGTCTGACATTTGGTATGTTTTTTTCAATAAAAAGAAAATTACATGATCTAATTGTTTTGTCTCAAAAATAGCAAAACTCAACTATTTATACCCAAGGATAGTACCATAAGCCAAAATTATTATGTAGCACTTATATTTATCACAACGGTGACAAGGCATTGAAGAAGGACTTTAATTTTCAATGCATAGAAAGAGAAGTGTGCGTAGGAGGACGAAGAACGGAACTGGAGAATAAGTAAGGGAGGAATTCTGGGGCTGTGGGCGGAGCTCATCAGTTAGAGTGCTTCCTTAGTCAGAGCAAAGCCCTGAGTTTGATGCCCCAGACCGCATAAGCTTGGGGTGGTGGTATACACCTGTTATCCCAGAGCTTGGAGTTTGAGGCAGGTAGATTGCCACATGTTTGAGGCTAGCCTGGACTGCACAGTGAGCTCAGGACCAGTTTGGACTACAGTGTGAAACCCTGTCTCAAAAAAAAAATTTTTCGAAGATGATCTTTGGACACTGATTAGGGACTAGGAGGCTTACTGACAATGCTGTTTTTTTATGCTTTTTTTTTTAAACTAGGTAGTAAAAGGCGATTTTCTCAAGAGCCAAGTATTTATACCTCCCCCTATAAGTAAATATCAGTTGCTCAAAATCTGTCAACGAAATACACCGGTCAATGTAGCTTTATGAGACATCTTCCTCCGTTACGGCCCTTGGGCTGCAGCCGTCTTCCGCTTCCACTCCCACTTCCACTGCACAGAGAGGCCCTTTCCTTCTTTTGGTTTTGCGATTGACTTAACCAGATCCCTCTTTCCTTCTGTCATTGCTTGATAACATATCCTCCCTTACAACCCAACTCAAGTGCTTAACAAACATGTTTAAAAAATCACTTGACGAAACACTAGCTATTCCTCCTTGGAAACCATCGCATTTTAATTACATTTTATGCATTTCTTTACCACTTACAGCCCATTTCTCATTTCAGTGTCTATGTACATGCTTTATCCATAATACTAAGGTACAAAATAAAATCTTACGTGTGCCTTTCCCACAGGTGGTCAGTAAATACTATTAAATTGCATTAACTCAGGTTTTAGTCAAGTCTTGGAAATGCCTTCAGGCCACCTTTGAGCGTGTTCCTCTCTCACAAGTTTTACCTTATTTATTGCATACATCATACTGAACTTATTGAGTACGTACGTATTGTCTGTTTGCTCTCCCAGAGGTATGACCTATAAGGTCAGGAATTTTGCCATTTTGAGTGTGTTAACCCCCAGTGCCTAGAACTGTGCCTGGTCTGGATGAATTAACTGATGTCATCAGGAAGTAAACTGAATATTTCCTGGATTATGCCATTGCTCTCTGTCTAATAATTCACCTGTCTGTCACTACGTAGCTGTAGGGCTTAGAGCAAACCATTAACACACCATGTGGCACCGTTTACTTACAACAATAATGGCTGCTAAGTATAGGCTCTGTGGGGCACTAATGGTAGATTGGGCAGGGCAGAAAGTGGAAGTGGGTGGGAAAGAGTGCCCTAGGCCAGAGCGGAGGCCCAGCTACTGGGAAAAGCACAATGGTCCTCTAGAGGCTGCCGGCTTCAGCCATAGGGGCCTTCACAGACCACAGCTCAGGCGCTGTAGCAAGTGGCCCTAGGTCACATAGAGACGCTGGTTTGGTAGAGAGGAGACACAGGAGCCTGAAAAGGACAAAAGGTGACATATTACACTTATTTTGCTGTCTCTGAAGTTTTACCACCCCTCCTTTTTTCCTCCTGGTTGATTTTGAGACTGGCTCTCCCTAAAATACCCAAGCTGGCCTTGAACTCTCAGAGAGCTGGGATTAGAGGCCTCGGTCACTCAGCCCGGCTAGTTTGCCTTCTTCCGGAAAACAGTCTTTTGCTGACTTTGTCCGGATTCAGCCAACGTCTCCCATGTACCAAGAGCCACGTAGGCTCTCTGTTTAATTCATTCTTCCTCACTCTCAAAGCCTGGATCCTTATCTGCCGCGGGAATCTCTACAGCGCTTCTCACGTCCAATCCTAGGGCGTCTGTGTCGTGCACACTGTGTGTCGTGTCCCCAGCTGCTGCATTCTCGCCCGATCTAGTCGCTGCTTGCACGGGCGCCATCCCTGCCCCTCGCCGGCGAGAAGGGGCGTCGCCGACATCCTGCCAGCGCAAGCCCCTGCACACCCTCCTCTCGTCCCTTCCAGGATATTCTTATCACACGTTTTACAAGCCGGTATGGAGTACCCCTCAAACTTACAGCCTTCTTAAAGTTACAGGCTGGTTTTGAAAGTATAAACGGATTCCAGGCGGAGGTTTCGAAGTAGTTCAGATTAAAGAGCGACACATATAAAAGACCCTCTAAAAAGCAATCATTAATATGTTAAAACAATTAAAAAACAAACTGGGAAACAGCCCTTGAAGCGTCACGCTTTGATCACAGTCAAAGACGCGCTGTCCTTAGCTGCAATGACTTCGCCTGGCTTCCAAAAACACGCCCACGCTCCGCCGCGCGGGAACAGCGCAGCGCAGCCGGGCCCTGCGGCCGAGGGGGCTCCGGGGGCCCCGCTCCAGCGCCCTTCGCACGCGGCGAGGGCCAGGCCATGCCCGAGGCCCAGGGGAGGGACGACCCCCTCGGGCTCCCCAGCGACGGCCCACTCGGGCCCGCGGGGCATCTTGCACAACTGGAGGAAGGGCCGGGCGAGCCGCGCCCCACGCAGGCGCGCTGAGACCCGGCCGGGCCGGGCCGGGCCGGGCCAGCGGAGCCCGGCAGGGGGCTGAGACGGGGGCGGGGCCTGGGCGGGCGGGGCGGGGCCTGGGCGGGCGGGGCCGCGCAGGGTGGGGCCGGGGCGGGAGGGGCGGGGCGCTGTGGGGCGCGTTTCCGTGGCGCGGAGCGGGCGAGGGCAGCTGCTGGTCCTTCCCCCGCCGAGTCCGTCCTGCCGTCCCGCGCCGCCGTCCCGCGCTCGGCCCTCGCCGGCAGTCCGAGCACCCAGTTCGCGGCGTGAGTGGCCCGGGCCGGGGGGCCGCCCCGGGGCGGGGTGGGGCGCTGCCGCGCGCCGCCGGGGCGGGGAGGCCGCGCGGCGGGGCTCGGGTTGCTGTTTAAGCCGCTGTCTCTGTTCTCTCGCGCAGTCCTGCATCGCCTCTGCTGACCTGACCCGTCGCCATGGCACAGGTAAGGCGGGGCGTGCCGGAGCTGCGACTCACCGCGACTTCGTGAATGCAGCGGGACCGCTTGCTAGAACCGATCTGGAAGCCAAAAGTGAAGGATCCTGCGCCTTCCTTCGGGGAGTCTCTTACGCGCTCTGGTTTTTCTGGTGCCCCTCCCTCTCGCGTCCCTTCCCTGAGTCCCTGCGTCCTTGCGTCCCTGTGTCCCTGTGTCCCCGCGTCCCTGCGTCCCTGCTGTGGCTCTCCGTCGGACCCTGCCCCAGCTGCCAGTCTTAGACCGCGCGCGGCAGCCGGTGACGTGGCTGGGCTTGGGTGCGCTCCCTTTTCTCCAGTGAATGTATAAAACATGGGACTTCCCCAAATCCAAAGAGTTGATGAAATTAGAACCAGAGCAGGAACAGCTCATTGTGGTCATATGAGGGAACGCCTATTTTTTTTTTTTTCTTGGCTTCCTCTCCCCCCACCCTCCAAAAAAAGTTTCCTGTATTTTAATACTGTGGATAGGTATTGGCTTTTTCCAGTTGCTCAGCCCAATTTTACTAAAGGGAACCAACTGTTCGTCGTGAGATTCATTTTTTTTTTTTTCCACACTAAAGATTAAGTAGTGAACTCGTGGAACAAGTTCTGAACTGAATTTGCTTTGGGACAGTTTCACAAGTTGGCTGACGACAAAGGCCCTTTCCCCTCTTGCTGGTGAAGAGAAAATCGTTTGATGTGAATGGTAGCCTGAAAGTTGATCCTGTTGCCGGGCTCAGGTAGCTTGCCCCTGTAATCCCAGCTACTGGGGAGGCCCAGGCAGGAGGATCCGGAGTTTGAGGCCAGCGTGGGTAATATAAAGAGACCCTGCGTGAAGAGGGGAAAAAAAGTTGATCATGTTATAAAAGCTTTGAATTCTATTCCAAAACTCATTTCACACTTCTTTGAATCAACTGAATTGTTAGAGTCCAGATAATTTTTTAAACAAGCATTTTAATTGTACAATATTCACTTTTTTGTTGTATACTTCTTTTTTTTTACCAGATTGATCTATCAAAACTGAATAAGGTTTTCAAGATGGGAGGACTATGAGTTATTAAATTTAAGTTATTAAATTTATACAATGCTTCCATACTTTTTTTTGCACTTAAGGTTATAATAAACCAATTCTTAGGTTACTTCCAGTGAAAAGTTTAGATTTTTGCCTGAAGAAAGGGGCCCTTTTACACGGACTTAACTTTCCTTCCCTGAGGACTATCTCCCCCATCTTGATATGCTGGTGTGGTGATGATGTTGGTGATGATTTAGCCAAAGGTCAGAGAAAAGTTCTCTTTGTCCATGCTCATTTGGCTGGTTCTCAGATCCATTTGGAAGTTTCTCAGGCATCTCAAGCTTTTCAATCTGTCATGTTTATTACATGGACTCTTTATCCAAGATTGAATAAACAAATAATAGTGTAAGGAATTTACATATGCAAGCCCTGAGGGAATGGTGGCTTGCATTAAATTACATGATCTCTATCACAATACACCACGAGGAGTGTTTTCTATCAAATCAGGTTTTAGTCTTCATAAAAGTTATAAGTAATGTCAAGAAAAATGCAGAGGGTTGAATTTTGCTGTAGGTTTGTGGCAGTTGTCCTTGGAAACCATGAACCACAACATTTTGCTGAAATATTTCATATTAAGGTGGAGTTTTGTTATTGTATTTACATCTGATGGTGTATAGAATGCCCAACTTATGAAATTGCACTTTTACTATCTGAAATTTGGTTTGGACCTCAGTGTAATTGTAGGACAGCTAGAGCTTCAGTGTTAGGTTTCAAACTGAATCTCTGGTGACCTGTGGATATGGCAACCAGAGACTTTTACTCCAGGGATATCTGGAGAGGAATGGAATCAGATCCCTGAGCCATAGAGGTACCTGTTTCAGCAAATGAAAAGGTATTATTTAAATACTAATGTCTATTACTTATTGCAAAATTAAAATGCAGTTTCCTATCATAGGAAGTTTTCCTGTTTATGAACTATGGCTTCATATCAACAAGGTTTTTTTTTTTTTTTTTTTTTTTTTTTACTTATGTTGTGGCTACCCTGCCTTTAACAGTGTACAGTAATCCAGATCCAGAAATCACTATGGCTGTGTTGCTAAGAAGATAACTGTGAAGTATTATCTGTGGGCTAAGGGAGTAGTTCAGAGATTAGAACACTGGCCCAAGAATTGCGAGGCCTTGGGTTTGATCCCCCAGCACCTTATACTTATCGGGCGTGATATTGTATGCTTGCAGTCCCAGCACTGGGGAGACTGAGGAAGAAGGATTTCTGTGAGTTCTAGGCTGACCAGTCTGGACTACTGAGCAGGGCTGTCTGAAATGAAAGAGAGAGAGAGAGAGAGAGAGAGAGAGAGAGAGAGAGAGAGAGGAAAGTATTGACCTTTGACAGATTCATTGGCATTTAAAAAAATAAAAATGTTATTATTAGAAATGTTTTAGTGTTGCATATATTTGTATTAATACTGTCATTCAAAATACACGTTCATGCTGATTTTTTTCAATTAACTTTTACTTTAATTATGTCAGGATGGGGAAACAAAGTTGTGGCAAAGACAATACTAGGAATGATGTAATTTATATTATCACGTTGGGCAAATATTTTAATACCTGGAGGCCAATTGATCTGCCATTGTAGTTTATTAGTATTAAAATATGTGGCATTCTTCCAATTGGTTATTATGACAGATAGTAGAAGATTAATAATCTTTAATTCTTCTCTTCTCTTCTTTCTTTCTTTTTTTTCTTTCTTTCTTCATTTCTTCCTTCCTTCCTTTCCTTTTTGTATTGTTAGAGATTGAAGCCTGGGTCTTTGCACTGAGTTGTATTCTTGCTCTTTTTCAGTTTTAAAATTTGAGGCAAGGTCTTGTTAAGTGAGTGAATTGCTTAGGCTGAGTTCGAACTTGTGTTCCTCCTGTCAGGAATTAACCTCTCAGAATGCTGGGATTACAGGATTGTGATGCCACACCCAGTTTAATGATATCTTGCTCCTTCTATCGCCAACTTCTTATTATGTAACTGAATTTTTCTTTAACTTATGGTTTTTTCATCTTAATTTAGCTAAAGCTAAGTTATTCTATAGTTACTCCAATTTATTCTAAATAAGTACTTAAAGTACATAGGCTTTTTTGTGTTTTGAAAAATCAAGAGTTGATTATTTCATAGATGAATGATCCACTTAATACATTTTAACTTAATGCTTTTATATCGTTCATTTTAAACATAAACTTTAAAAACTGGATTTTTAAGTGATCTGAACTTAATTATGTTATGAAGAGTAACTATATTCAGGACAATAGAAATATCATAAAGGCAAACTTAGGCTACATTAATTGTTCTACAGAAACTTCATGAACATCAGACATCAGAGTTAACTCCATGATATATATCTGAGCTGTACAGAGTTTGATTACAAATGTTTTGAGCTGGTTTAGAATTGTGCCATCGTAATACAGAGGTCCTGTGCAGAGTAAGATGGATCAGTGTAAGTGATTTTGTGAGGAGGCCCTTCTCAACAAGATGGCTGGATATTGATTTACTCTTCGGGTCAGAGGTTTCTGAAAGCTGATCGTGGGATCTTAGGTCAAGGTTACCTGTTTGTCATGGCCTGTGCAGCTCTAAGTGAGTCTGCCTAGTTCCTGATCCCTTTGATTCTTGTCTTCATTTTGGATGCTGAGGAAGTAGATCCAGAGCTGCTTGGCTGCTTCTCAAGCCACTGAACAATCCTTAGCATTCATGACACCAGCTCCCCTTGGAAGGCTTGTACCAGTGATTAAGTTAGAGATGGGCAGCCTGTGGTGTTCTTCTTTCAGTAACTTCAAAAATGGTAGAAAGATGTTTTCATGCCCCAGATCCATTTCTGGAGTACATTTGATTTATATTACTGTTTTACTATTCTAAAACTTCATATGTGCCTCCTTTTTTTTTTTTTTTAATTCATGCCCTTAAGAATTTTAAGTGTGTTTTGGACCCAGCCTTTCAGTTTAGTAGTTTGGATAATATGTGAAGACATAAGCGTTTGCTTAACTGTGAACAATGTGTGTTCTAGTTGATTTCGTTTCTTTGGACACTAGATCCTAATTGTTCTTTTGTCCGTTCGTGTATGCATTCTCGAACGTATAAAGGTCTTGCATTTTTACTCCATTCTGGATGTGTTTAGACATAGAAAATAAAATGAGAGATGGATCTAGTGTTGATGGATGTACAGATGCATTGCCAAGTCCTTTGTGTGCACAGTGTAGTGCTTATAATGCATTTTGGAAATAAGTATTACTATTTTTGGTTTATAGAAGAAAAAAATTTGTGTGGCTTAGCTGACGTTAGTTATATGGAACAAAGGAAGGAAGGTATGGGATGTATAGGCCACAAGAGTGACTGCAAGTGCTCGGGGAGCATGACTAGGAGCCGCAGGTGGGCTGTTGCCGGAGTGAAGCTCCTATGAGGCAGGTAAAGGGAACCTTCTCTTTTTGAAAGATAGCTAGAGAGCAGCCAGACCTAACTAACATGAATTATTTTATAGATGATGAAGAGCTGTCAAAAGAGTTGAGGTATGCCGTGGTCAGATTTCCATCTCATGAAAATTGTCCTGGTACAGTGGGATGGTTGCATTTATGGGGCTGCAGAGGTTGGGCACTGGGATGGGGTTGAGAGAGGAAAGGAGAGAGAAGCTGGAGATTTGACGACTCTTTAGGAATCCGTTGCAGTAGTCCCAGGGAGATTCCAACAGCTCGAACTAGATAGTGGCTGGGACTTTAAATGGGATGGACCTGTGGAGGAAGGAGCCTAATTAGGCGCAGGAGTGAGGCGGTAGCTGCCAGTGAAGGGTCGGGCAAGACTCAGGATGATGGACTGGCTTGACTCTGGTTTTTGAGGGGAAAAAAAAATGTGAGTTTGAGGCAGAGAAGAGACCAATGGATTCCTTGAGTCCTTATGAAACATTAAAGTGGTATATCTAGTAAACAACCGGGTATGTATGTTTTTTAATCCTTTTATCTCTTTTATAGATCCATTGTTTATATCTTTATTATCTTTTCTTACACTGAAAAAGATTTGAAGCTAACTGACTTCTTTCCTTTGCCAAGGGCCAGTCATGTTCATAAGGTTTATGCTTTTTGTTTAGATGAAAGGAAAAAAGTTGTAAATCTGTGTACAGTCTTCCCCATAGACTTGACTTTTTTTCTGAAGCGTTGGCATGAATGAATGGGCTAGTGATTCAGCTCTTCAGGTGCGCTTCACAGATGCCTGGGTGAACGATCAGGTGGAATGCAGGTTCCCCTGGCTTTGAATGTGAGCGCCTGCTGCGTGCTCACTTCAATAGACTCAGTCAGGGAGTCCCCGCTATTACTTGGCTGACTTCTAGGAACACACATTACAAATTTATTTGTACTGAGAAGATATTCCTTCTTGGGTAGGGAGGTTTAAAGATTAATACACAGCATCAGAGAATTATGCAGCAGAGATTCAAATCATCTGTATAAATCTTTGTTGTTAAAAACTCCTTTTTACCACTGTGAAGATAGCAGTGATGGTTTTGCCCCCAACCTCGAAAAAGAGGTAGAAGGTAGTAGGTGAGTTGGATGAAATGGAAAGAAGCAAAAATATGAATGAAGGAGCGTGGAAGAGGAAGGAGATCACATGGGAATAAACAACAGACCGATTTTAGTTTAAGGATTTGAATGGAGGCATTCACTTTTTCTCGTAGTATCAGAGCAAGGGTAAGAATTAGGGTGGGGGTCTTGTCTCTGGCCCCTGATGTGTGTGTGTACCCCCTTAATCAGGGGAGATTCTAATTTTTGTTCTGGTGTTTATATTCGCAGTGCAGCATACAGTCACGTCACACAGACTTTTCTGTTTCCTTGCTGAGTGCATTTCTTTATCAGTACAATGGCTAATTTTTTTTCAATGGTGGGATCCATTATCACAGGAAATACTAGTGGGCCTCTTGTATATACATCAGATCAGACCTGATGTGTTCTGCCTGGGAAGGGGAGGCAGAACTTTCCCCCGTTTAGTCTTCTGACTCCCTGCCCTTCCACCAGCCACCGGAGGCCTTTGGAAACCCAAGTCTCTGAGGAGTCATACTTAAACATCTCCATATAGTTACACAGCAGCTGCCTGACTGTGATAATTTGCTTCATGATTTATTGCCCTTTATTAATGTTGTGTGGAATGTTGGGTGGGTGTTACATTCAGCTTTGATTACATAGCTCTGGACAATAAAAAGAGTTCTCTGTGCCTCTAGGAAAGCTTTATTTAAAATGTTTCAGACAGGTGAATTTTTTCTTATCTTTACACTTAAAGTAGTTATTTATATATTATTTTCCTGTGTCTAGAAATGCAGTCCTTCATCTGTTTTTTAGTTAATTTCACTCATTTTATTTTTTGGCATACCTGGTTCTTTGCCAAAGAACTTCTAAATTTATAGAGGAACAAACAAATGCCCGCAGAATTGCAGAGCTAATGAATAGATATTTTTGAAGATGAGAGTTAAAAGTGAACTTTTTGTTTCGGCCATGGTTGTCTAAGAACATGTAAGAGTTTTCCTCTTGAGGCATTGTGGTAGAGGTTAAAGGGAGTTGAGGGGACAGACCTACTTAGCGTAGAAGTTAACTTGGATAAACTGTGGGGACTCCAGGAAACAGGAGAATCCCTCCTAAATGAGTCATTTGGTCCCAGTTACAGACCTTCTGCGTGGGCAGTGGTGGGGTCCGGGCAGGATGTCCAGGCAGTGATTCTGCCCTGTGACTCATGTCTGTGATTCACATCTGGCCCCTCACTGCAGCCTCGTGGCCTTGCTAGCTGTGGTGGTAACTGAGCAGATGGAATGTAGCAAAAGTGTTTCTTAATTTCTAGAAAGCTCTTAAGTGTGTGGCCAGCAGTCATTTCCTCTTCATCGCATGTAGCCTTGCTGTTTTTAAGGGCATTCTTTTCATCTTTCACCTCACTTCTTTCAGTACCTAGAGCTGAAAGAGGAGGCAAATGTCTCCTGTCTCTTCTAACTTCTCCTCTGTTTTTAACTCCCTGCTAGCAGTTTCTTTATACCCTCCAGCCAAATTATCTGTTATGTGATAATCTTCCTCTGATTCACCCTCGAGTGTCCCAACGCCAGCCTTTGTTGCCATTAAAGGTCTCACCAAACCCAGCGACCCTGTAGGTCCCTCTCCTAGACTTCCCATGGTGTTGGACACGGCTTCTTCCTTTCATTTTGGACCATTTCCCTTTCGGCTGCTCTGCATCTTCTTCAGAGTTTCCTCTTGTTTTTGAGAAGCAGTGTAGCACTGTAGTTGTGAGTCTGGGAGCCACAGGCTGATGGTTGAGTGGCGTCTCAGCTCTGCTGCCTGTTTGCTTGAAGGTCACTTAGGTGATGGTCAGTTGTACAGTGGAGTGTCACTAGATGATCACATGAAGTGCTCAGGGCACCGCCCGGCTCCTTGCTGCCCTCAGCAGATGCTGGCTGCCGTTCTGATCGTCCTTGCCTCCCTCTCCCCTCTAGTCTGTGTGGCAGCCCCTTTGCATAGCCTAGCTACCACTTCTCTGCCTGTAACTCCAGTCTCCTTTCCTTTGGGTAGTGCCTGTTATGGAGAAATGCAATCAGCCACCCTGAATCTGGACGTGGGGGACAAATGCTTGTAATCTTCACATCCTGGAGACTGAGGCAGGAGGATTGCTGTGGGTTTGAGGCCAGCCTGGGCTACATCGTGAGTTCAGGATCAGCCTGTACTACAGAGTGAGACCCTGTCTCGAAACAACAACAACAGCAAAAATGTCAGTCATCCTAATCTAAAACCAGAGTCATCTTGAATAGTTTACTCCTATTCCTGTTGGTCTTTTCCTTGTCCTTCCTGCTGCCCCTGCATTTGATTAAGCCATTCTTACCTTTTTTCTGTTAGTGGTTTTTGAATAGTCTTCTTTTAACCCTCCTACCCCTCTCCCCACTTCTTTCTATGTTTTTGTACCACTCATTTCCCTTCAGCGTGACCTTCCACTTGTTCAGTTTTTGTATTCAGCCTGATGGCCGCTTCTGGTCTGGTTTGGTAGTTCACCCTTTACCCAGAATGCTGGCTGTTCTTTCTCCCATGCTTTATGCCTGCTGAAAATTACCCCTGTAGCTTTCTGCTTTTCAGATCTACAAACAGCTTTTAAGATATTTTTCGGATTTTTTTCTATTTCTTCTCTTTCTGCCCTTGTAATTCCCTTTCCTGTTTATGTGCTCACATCCGTCCTACCTATGTGGTGGGTTCGTGTGCATTCTACTACACGTGATCATTTATATGCCGCAATTTCTGCTTCAGTGATCGTGACTTCTTCCTGGTAACCAGTGCAACATTTGGCACATAAGAAGCATTAGAAATGGTTAAATGAATGAATAAATGCACAGGTAGACAGCAGAGTAGGCAGTCCTGATTCTTCCGTGGAGAAAACTTGAGGCATTTATTTATTTTTATTGTGATACTGATGGGATCTTTATTGTTCATTTGAACTAGTTCCAGGAAACAGAAAGAGTCTGGCTTGAGAGAAATAGCTTTCCTAACCCATGCTATTTGAAGGCCCATGTATTTCTCTCACAGCCTGTAGCTATTTTTTTTTTTTTTTTTTTTTGAGACAAGGTCTCACTCTGTGGCCCAGGCTGGTCCTTAATTCACTATGGAGCCCTGGTCTTGGACTCACAGAAATCCTCTGTCTCAGTCTCCTGAGTGCTGGGATTATAGGCGTGGGCCACCCCACCTGGATTAGGTGGTGCTGGGGAATCTCAGGTACTTAGTGATTGACTTAGAGCTTGCCGGCAAGTGCGTGAACCGCAGAGCCGTTCCTCCAGCCTGTAGCTCCTTTTAACTGATTATGTTGAACTGTATGAAATTACTTCATGCCCCTGTGTTTCTTAGTCGGGGTAGAAGTGGAGACTAGCCTGGCTGTGGGTGGATTTCCCCCTTGGTAGAACAAAAATGCCTCCCGTAGTTCTGTGACCTCTCCATGAGACCTGGGAGAGAAATTTTCCACCCTGTGGCCTTTTTTCTGTTTGGTCTGCAGTCTTCTGTTCATCTGAGAGACTGAAGGAATAAAGGCTGCTACTAGACAGCAGTCTTGGGCTGGAGCAGCAACCTGGGCAGGACACTTTTCTCAGATTGTGTTCTTTTGCCTCATGATCACAGCACTGATCAACCAAAATCTCTGAACCTGGATCCGACTAAGCCTTTCAGTGGAAAGAAGAGTCTTTCCTTTCCAAGAGGAGGATGGCTGTTAAAGAAAAAGAACCATCTTGTTAAATGGCAAGGAAGACTGATTTAAAACTGTTGGAATGTAGGTCATGATTTTCACCATAGGGGCGAGGGATCGGGCTCAGGTTGCAGTACAGCAAAGACAACTGGGAATCTATAGCCACCTAGCAGTGTCAGTGGAGGGAAAGTTACTGAGAGGAAATCTGAGGTGGAGGGGAATTGTTGCCAAACTAACCTAACCGGATTCTTGTTAAAAGGTGGACCAGGATGACCACATTGAAGGTGAGGAGATCCAATACAGAGAGGCCTGCATGCCTTTGTGTTGCTCTGTCAACACTATAGGCTGGTGGCTTATAAATGGCTAGAAATTTCTTTCTTGCCATCCTGCTTGAGATCAAGGTGTAATATTAGATAGGTTCTGGTGAGGTCCCTGTTCTGGGCTAAAGAGAGCTGCCTTCTTGTCTGCTCACATGGCAAAGAGCAAGAGACGCTGGCAAGGGCACTAACCCAGTCATAGCAGCCCTGTTCTCTGAGTATTTAATCCTAACTGTTTGCAGAGGCCCTTCCTCCTAATATCACATTGTAGAGTTGAGTTTGTATCACTCAGGTTTCTAGCTGTGAGCACAAAATTGATGACACCTACAGCCTGAAGGAAGAGAGGTTTATTTGACTTTTGGGTACAGAGATTTTGGTCCATGGTGATCTAGCTCCAAGGCCGGAGCATCATGGCAGAGGTGTGGTGTAGCAAAGCTGCTCATGTCGTGGTGGCCGGGAAGCAGGGCAGGGGGGAGGAGGGTGCCGAGAAACACTCCCTCCACAGCCGTACTGCCAGTCACCCAGCTACAGCTGAGCCCCGCCTCACAGTAGCACAGTAGCGCCTTGATGGTCCAGTCACCTCTCTGGAGTCTCATAATGTAGTCAACTTGACAACAACTATTAATTGTGAAATTCTGTAAGTTTCAATATGCAGATTTTGGGGGGACACAGATGTTCAATCCATAACAAGGGGTGGGTATGTATCCAGAAAGGGGCATTTTCTCTACACTGACTTAGCGTGATTCTTGCTGCAAGCGGGTTAGGCAAGTAGAAACGGGAAGTGAGGGGAAAGGAGCCTGTGCGAAGTGTGGTGAGGGAGCGACTTTGTCACTGGCTCTTGGATTCATGCACGTCGATTTTTCAGGAAGCATAATCTAGTGTCACTAGGAAAGAAGGCCACTGAGCCGACCTTTGGTTCTGGGGACTATGGAAGTTCTTCCTCTGTAGATAAATCTGTCATCATCCTTTCAAATTTGGTAAGTTCTGTGATACTGTTGGTCTAAAGATTGTTTTCTATTGTAGGTGGCCGTACTTTTTCTCTTTCACTATAACACATACATACTTGTAGACTGGACTAGATATGCTCAGCCTTTCCTTTCTTTTAGTTTTTTGTTCCCTAGGTTTTAGGTTATACATTGACAGGAGTTTTCAGGAATTAAAAAGCATTTATTAGTAAAAGTAAATGCCAGGAGCCTCTTTTATCATGAGATAAAATTTTATGACTCTGTATTAATAAAGCCTTCTGACTCTTAAGGATAGCACTATATTTTGAGGGTTTTTGTGGGAAAATACTAGCATTTTGATTATTAAAAGCCCTAGATATATGATAATGTGCAACAGGAAGCCTTATAAAGAATATCTTCCAGCATGTTCTCATGACATATGGATTACTAAGTAAATAAATATCTTTTCAGGCCTTGCTGAGTTACCTTGAATTCCCTAGTAAGTGTACAGAAGCAGGAGTTAGGATGAAAATGTGTAGAATGAGCCCTGTGTGCTCAGAAGGGCATCTAGCTGTAGGGCAGATTTTAGTATGCTTCTAGAGCAAAGTGGTGAGAGACTTCATAGAAAAAAGCTGGCATGGAAGCTTCTTCTTTGAACCACAGGGTGTTAGTGGGTGTTCACCAGGGTGATACCCAGGGGAAGAGAGAGCCAGCTAGCCTTCCACTGGTGGCATTACCGTGATCAGGGTGCTAATCCACATTGCAAATGGTCTAGTTTTCACATGGGGTCATAAATCTTATCAAATGGAAAATTCACTCAGAACATGACATACAGGAAGGAAATAACGGGCTGCTGATGTTGTTTGCTTTGCTATACTGGTCATGACAGGAATAATACCACAGCTCTCCCTGTCTCAGGTTCTCAGAGGTACCGTGACTGACTTCCCTGGATTTGACGATCGGGCTGATGCAGAAACTCTGCGGAAGGCCATGAAAGGCCTGGGTAAGTTCATCCTCCTCGTTCTAATTTTTATAAAAGAATTAATTACAGTAAGATTAATTTTAGACTATTGAACTAAAATTTATGGGAGGAAAGACGTATCAAGATAACAAGATGATACTACGGACCATGCCTAACATTGGGTTTCTAGCAGTGAACAGGCAGTTAAATTTGGCCCCTATGCTTTTGAGCCTGGCAGCTTCACTATTACGGCAGCTCTGTTCCTGTGAGCAGGCAGCTGTGTAGCTCCGTGGACTGGGCGGTCACACGTCCAGTTCTGCCGTGAGTGTCTTCTCTTCCTGGCCGCTTTTCTAGCCACCTCCCCTCAAGGATTTCCATCCGCATGAAGGCACCCTTCGTACCGGTGCTCATGTGTTTTCCCGCCTTCCGATGTCCTCTGTGCTATTCCCAGCCAACCTCTTCAGACTCATCTTCCTTCACTGCGTGGTGTCTTTTCTGATCTGTCTGCTATTCATACAAACTCTCTTTTTCTATTGCTAATCTTTTCCCTCCTAAATACTTACACATCAGCCTTTCAGAATCCTTTCGTTCTTTGTACTGTTTTGGGTATCACCTTTCCCCTGAAACTTTCTCCGAAACTTTGTTCTACCTCTGCCAGCCGAGAAACCCTCCTCTGAACCTCGTTCAACACCTGGATCTCTCCTGGGCCCTTGCTCTCAGACCTACCTCATAATTATTCATGTATTGTTGTATTTTCTGCCCTGTGTTGTGTGTGACTTGCAGGCAGGGTGTACATGTTTGCCTTTTCCCATCTACTGTAACATTCAGCAAGCACACTGTGTGTCATAAATACCTGTTATCCGAGTAACTGTTTGTGGTCTAAAATCCTAGGCACACTCAGTTTTTTTCAAAAAGCCCGGACTACTTTTCTGTTTCAAAATATATTGTGACTAGAGAGGTGTATATATCAGAAATATCACTTTTATGTATTGTCAATTTTATATTTTAATAAAGCATAAAGTATATTTTGCATTACTGTAAAACAAAGGCAATAAAGTGACTGGGGAGCAGGTTTTAGAGGTTACAGAGAGGCCCGAGGTGTAACTGTTAATCGTAAACTGCAGGCACTGATGAGGAGACCATTCTGACCCTGCTGACATCTCGAAGCAATGCTCAGCGCCAGCAAATTGCCGAGGCTTTTAAAACCCTGTTTGGCCGGGTAAGACCACGATTCGTCTCCACGTAGCACTTGAGAGTAGCTGTGGTTTTTAAGAGAGTCTTCTGCTTTCACTGGGGGTTGGGTCCAGGATCTCCTGCAGATGGAAGAACTGCAGGTGCTCAAGTCCCTTGTATTGAATGACATAGCATTTGCTATGTCTCCCAACAGTACCATATTCTGTACATACTAAATCATGTCTAAATTGTCATACCTAATGGAATGTAATGCTCATTTGCTTAGGGAATAATGGCGACAGAAATGTCTATATATATTCTGCAGGTGCAGGGTTTTTTTTTCCCTCAGATGTTTTTGATATGAAGTTGGTTGTACCTGCAGGTGCAGAGCACTCAGCTATGGAAGCCGATTGTACTGATATTCTCTTGTAAACTTCATTCCTGCCTATGTTTTCTTCCACTTTCCTGTGGATTAGTTGTGGGTATGAAGCTCACCCAGCTTATCCTCACAAAGTTATTCTCTCCTGTTTGATGCCCCTCAGCGCTGTCAAAGACCCCTCCGGGGTCACCGCCCCTCTTCTGTCTTGGGGCTTCCTGCTCAGTCTTGCTTTACTCATCTCCTAGAGGGAAGCCTGCACTGCGGCACGCTTTGTTGGTCTTGGTTCTTTTTGTGATGATTTTAGTAAATTTTAACTAGTTGATATGAGAACTTTTCTTAATTCAAAGTGAAAATTAAATTTGTGATGAAATGAATTAGTACTGCGTGAAAAACTTTAATGTAATGTAGCCTTGTTACTCTGAAGATTTATATATTATATTCGTTGTTTCATTGAGAAGCATAGAGCAAATCCCAGTGCCTACCAGCCAGTTGCTTCCCCGCTGAGCTCTCGCCCCATCCCTAGGAAAGTGTTCTTAATACCACATCTAGTTGCCTGGAATGCTGAAACTGAATACACAGGGAATGCTGTTTTTTTTTTTTTCTTTTCATCATTAGGTATACATTTGAAGATACCTTCCAGTAGTCAGAGCATAATAATGATGATAATCTATTATGTATTAGAATGTTATTTGATATTGGGAGAAAAAATTTGTTTAGTTCTGATATACTAAGTTTTGTCTTTTTAAAAATACATTGATATCCTGCCCTGGTGCTGCAGGCCTTAATCTCAGTACTTTGGAAGGCTGAGGCAGGAAGGTCATGTGGTAACTTAGTGATTTATTGAGACCCTGTTTTTAAAAAAAGTAAAAATGAGCTGAGAACGTAGCTTAGTAGGAAGGCCCAGGACTCAACCCCCAGTACCAAAAGTAAATGCATTTATAATTTTTGGGGGGAATTTTTGTAAGGATACATGTGTTTTTCAGTATTTTTTAAAAAGAGAACTTACAGCTTGAGAGAGAGAGAGCGAGAAGGTGAGAGAGAGAAAGAGAGAAAGGGAGTGTGTGTGTGTGTATGTGTTAGTGTGTGTTACTAGGGGGTGTACCTAGAGCCTCATGCATGCTAGGCATGTACTCAGTAGTTACCTTGTCTACTTTTAAAAGACATTTATTCTTTTTAGCTTTTGAAATTAAGGAGATCATCTTTTAGAAACAAATAACCTGATGTTTTATGTTTAAATGTGTTTGGAGAAGGCATAGGTCAGATGTCAAGGCATTATTCAGGGCCCTGGGGTTTCGTTTAGCTCATCTGCTCTCTCCTTGCAGACAGCAGCATGTAGATTTTATTAAAGCAAAGGGCGATCATTCCTATTTAAGAAGAATCTTTTTAAGATTCTTGTCTGGTTAACCAGTTTGTGTTTACTGGGAGTTAGGATCTTCTTGATGACCTGAAATCAGAATTAACTGGAAAATTTGAGAAGTTGATCGTGGCTCTGATGAAACCCTCTCGGCTTTATGATGCCTACGAACTGAAGCATGCTCTTAAGGTAAATGGATGTGGGAAGGAAACACTCCCGGCATACGTAATGTTAATTTTGTTATTATTTCGTTTGATAATTACGACATCTTCTTTGTTCTTTTTTCAAATTGGATTTGATATGTTTTACTGAATCCTGCTTGCAAGACACAGCTGTAGGAAGCAACAAGCAGTAATGGGGGGATAAAATTCTAAGTGTACCATTTACTATTTTTGTTTACTTAAACTTGCTAATACAGGTTATTAAATTTTTATTTTTTATAGCTTTTCGTATTTTGTTTTTGTGCCTTTCTTCTAATTTTGAGATGTGTTTAAAAATGTTAGAGATGAAGTATTTAACTCTTTAAATAAATTGAAATAGAAAGTTGCTTGATTAACTACTAAACTTGCTTTAAATTTAATTGTAGCAAATATTAAATGTGAATTCCCTTGGGTGGAATTTGGAATAGGGTACTGAAGCATTTGTTTAGATTTTTGAGACAAGAAATAGTTCAGGGTTGAGGAGTTTGATTTTGGGTGAATGAACTGAGATTTAGCCGTAATGAGATAATGAAGCTGAATGAGTCTTGGCTTTGGGAGGGGCAGGAGAAAAACGTGTATTTAGTCGGGAGCCTGTTTATGTGGATTCTCTTCATTTTCCTACAGTGATTCTTTTGGGTTATTGAGAAAAATTATGGGTTATTGAGAAAAGAGCTTTTTTTATAGAATGCTTCTGGCCTCTCGGCAGTGGCTGAAATTCTGTCAGAAGATGAACCTCAGCTTTTCAGGGCTTGATTTTTGGTAGAGAAACAGAAATAAAAAATAAATAAGGCCGATGTATGCTCTTTTGTTAAAGTTTTTTTCGGTCATAGTATATTTTCTAATTTAGCAGTTAGGCATGACTTTTGTCAATAGGAAAAGGGAAATCAACTAAAATTATTGTTCAGAAATCAGACAGCGAGTTCCAGTTCTCTTGTGTTGATCCAAATCCTAACCATGACACAGTGCTATATTGATTGCTGTCTCTGTTACCCAGCCTCTCATTACGTGACGGTACCTGGGATGGTTTACTTTGGCTCAAATTTTAGAGGTTTCAGCCCATGGCTAATGCTTTGGGCTTGTGACCTCGCAGCATGTCGTGGGTGGAATCACGTGGTGGTGTAAAACCACTCACCTCATTGCCAGGAAGCCCAAGAGAGGGAAGAGGGCTCTGGGCTTCAGTGTCCTTTATGGGCACACCTCTGTTGAGCTGAGGAAAGGAAGTGGCCCCGCCTCTAGGACTGCTGCTCTGAGAAGCGATCCTTTCACCAGTGGGCCTTAACCCTATTCTTCGTGGCTCTATATAGAACTTAAGTTGGGTATACGGAGTTATCTTTTGAGGTAGAGATTGTTCAGGTATCAGTGATCTTCCACATAAATTTACATAAAGTTCTCATTTTTACTGTTTCAGCCTTTTTTGTTACAATTTCATGTATTATTAAAATGTTCTACTTTTAAACTAGAATTAAGTGATCAAATTACAAGTTGCTAGTTTATATAAGCTATTCTATGTATATCTACATATATACACACAGATGGAACACTAAACCTTGTTTTACATTAGGCAAAAAAGTAAAAAATAAAAAAGAATAAAATTGTCTGAAGAGAAAATTAATATGAAAATTTGTATAACTAATGGAACTTAGATAAAGAAGTGTGTTATACTGGAATTTATATAATATGAATAATACATATTTATATTTAAAATTATATAATTTGGTATCTTGTATTCAAGGAAAATATGATGTGTGTGAAAAAATATGATGTGTTTAAAAAATTCCTACATTGAAAAGCATACTGCCATTAATTTCCTTCGAAATCCTCTCGCTCACTTTGAACTCACTTGTCCCATTGCCACTTTCTGTAGCAATGCTGGAGGTGACTTCCTGGTGCTGTTATAGCCACCTGGAGGTCCTGAATTGACTGAGAATATTTACCTTTCACAGTCATTTTGATTTTGAGCAAGAATCAGAAGTAGCAGAGTACCAGCTCTGCTGATAAGATCAATGGAGACACAGCAGAACGTTGTGGCCATTCTTTTGGGTGGCAGCACTCACCATATTTTTGGTTACACTTTGTGAAGATACTCATGCAAGTGGACCCCAGAAAGTGGCAGTAACAATGGGGTACAAGTGTTTGGAGTGAGGGGGAATATTTTGAGGGAGATTAATGACAGTTTGTCTTTCATTGTTAAGTTTTTTAAAAAATTGACATTCACTGTATATTTTGATCACCCCTTATAATTTTGTTTTTAATCTTATTGACATATTTTCTCTCTTAAAAACTACTTTTTATTCAGGGAGCTGGGACAAATGAAAAAGTACTGACGGAAATTATTGCTTCAAGGACACCTGAAGAACTAAGAGCCATAAAAGAAGTTTATGAAGAAGGTAAATATTTTGAATTATGTTTTGTCTGTCTCCCCTGTCACTTTTATTTTTCAAACCTGAATAAAGTGTTTTCATAAATACAGCAGGCGGCCACACATGATTTTTGAATGAAGGCATGAGTAACTGGACTACAGTTGGAGCTGTTTTTTCTCTTCAGCTCACATAACCCCTTCATTTTAACTTATAGTTAATTTAGTATTTTATAATAATCTGCTAAGGAAGATGATGTTTATTTTTGGATAGGATTTGAACTCAGAGGAACATATGGTTATCTTTCCTTTAGCTTTCAAGTATATGCAAAATTTTTTTATTTTTTCAGGTCATGTTAGTGTTATATTAGTAAAAGTTAAGAGTTGTCTGAACAGCATTTTGGACACTAGGAAAAGAAACTTAAACCCTTTTCCAGAGCAGAGTTGTTAAAAGTTTTTGAGCAAATGTTTGTTTTAGCCTGTGGTACTTGAATAAAATACTCTGCGTTTGACTCGTCTTTTTAGTGTGCCTTACTTTTTCGTGAAGGAAATGTTTGTTTCCGTCTGACTTATTCTGTGGATGGAATCAAGCGAATGAAGTGACAGCAGCGCAGATAGAGGCGTTCCTTTCTCATCAGATTTCTCGGTGCAGACTCTTCTCCCTGACTGCAGAGCCGCAGGCCGTGGAGGTTGTCCGCACGAGCAGTCTCCAGGCAGTCTCCTGTGCCTCTCACTAGGAAATGGGGCTCTATTTCATGGTTAGTCTGTTGATTTTCGATGTGACTTAGGTCACCCACCAAGTCAGAACACCCTGAAATTTAGAGGAACTACAAAGTGTTGGGTCTGTGTTTCCCATTTTTCTTTTTATAGTAGGAGAGGTCCCAATGACTAAGGTAGAGGTGATACTTGTATCTCACCTTGTAGCTTTATTTTGTGTAATATTCAAAAATCTCTCTCTGGGAACGTTGACACCGATGATTAGCTTTTGGGCTGCTGGATGTCGGATGAGGTGTTGCAGAGGAACAACTGTGTGATAGAGGGACCGCGGCTTGCTCAGCCATGTTGGGCGCTGGCAGTAGGCCTGACACTCTCCTGGCTCTCGTGAGAGACACCAAAGAGTTGCATAACACAGCTGTTATTCTCCAGGTGTTTGTAGCCTGAGGTTTAGGGCTGACATGGCTTAACATAACTGTGATAGTTAATGATAGAAACGTTCAAATTAAAGTGAAATAGAATTTTTCATAGCTTTGCATGTTAGGGAAGGCTTTATGGGGCAAAGACACTTAGCAGACTTTCCAAACTTAATATTCATTGCTAAATGGATGGATCAAGAAATGGAATTAGTATGTGGGTGGTGCAGCATAATTCAGCCTTAAGACAGGACTTCCGGTCACTTGTAACAGTACACATGAGCCTGGGAGCATTATGCAAAGAGAAGGGAGCCAGGTCCAGGCAGATGAGTAGTGCATGATCTCACTTTTGTGTGGAATCTGAAAGAACTGAATTTGCAGGAGCAGAGAAAGGGGGTTGCCAGGAGCTGGTGGTAGGAAGGGCGTGGAGAAAAGTGAAAGGCAAAAGGTGATGGGGTGATAGTTAGAGGCTGCAACGTTCCAGTTAGGCGGGATGAAAAGTATTGTAGATTAATGTCAGTAGTGGTAGTGCTGTATCATCTACCTCACATTTCTGAGAGGGTAGATCTTAAATGTTCTCATCACACAAAATGTGTGAGGTGATAACACATTCACATGAAGCGACAGTATGGCCCTTTGTGGCAATCACTTCATGATATCTATCTATCTATCTATCTATCTATCTATCTATCTATATCTATATATCTATCTATATCTATCTATCTATCTATCTATATCAAAACATGTATACCTTAAATATGTTCATCGTGTGTACCTTACAGTCAGTACAGCTGGGGAAGAAAAGGTGAGATGCGATTTTAGTCGGTGAAGGTGCCCATGATGCTCAGTAGCATGGACAACAGACTGTGGAGAGGGATTGAAGGAGTGGGGACCACCTGACCATGGTGCAGGATGTGTGCATGTACATGAGCCACCAAGGTTAGGTTAGGCTATTAGATGACTTTGCACAGCTGGGTTATGAATCTGGGGTTGATTCAAAGGCATTGTAAGTTCCCAGCGGGCAGGGGAGTGTGGAAGGAGCAATTGAAGGAGGAAGGAGATCTGAATCAAGAGGCTTATTCGTCATTAGGTGTGTGGGAAGTAAGCTAGGTAGTCAATAATCGTGGTTTCATCTGGACTGATGGGAGGTTTCAGGATTATACATCAAGAGAGAGGTGAAAGATATTTGATGGCCAGTTATTTACATTGAAGGAGAGGAAGGAATCAAAGATTCTTGTAAGGTTTTGTTTAGGTAATGTTTTGGAATAAACATGTACTCTTTTTTTGCCTTTGAAAAGTGAAGCTTTAGGCATTTAAAGTTGGCCTGCTTTCAAATAATGATTACATATTTAAATACTTTAAAGTATTACCTCTTTTCTTTTAATAGCAACTGCCTGAGAGTCAGTGGAAAGGGTTTAGCGACTTCATAGTTCCCAGGTCTCCCCTTTCCTATGACCTTATATTGAAGAGATAGGACAGCAATACTTTAAGGTGTCATTGCTGTCTCTCAAAGTTATATGCTGCAGAGGAAATATATCTTGTTGGGGGCGGGGTATGGCCATGCACAAAGAAAGAAAACTAAGGATGGAAACTAATTAAGCAAAACAGTTGAAAGACGGCAAAACGAAGTTTAAACTCATAACTGGTTATATTCGGAGACCTTCAGTAGCTTCATGGTCTGTAGATTAGATGGTTGGGAGCATTTCTGAGGGGCTGAGGCAGAATTCAAGCATGAGTCGAGAGCTTTTGGGAGAGTTTATTTTTGTTGAGCTACTCAAAGTGTTTGTCTTCAGTCTTTAGGGCATTCAAAGATAGGGGAGAATTCATGTTGATTAAATATAAGAAGTCTTCCTCTATATCTTCTTAATTTAATTAATGGGGCAAGATGTCTTTTTCTTGTTGACAGAAGCTTCAAATAAATGTGGAATAATTCTGTTGCAGAATATGGCTCAAGCCTGGAAGATGACGTGGTAGGAGATACGTCAGGATACTACCAGAGGATGTTGGTGGTTCTCCTTCAGGTACTGGGTGGAGAGTCAAACAGTAGCTTGACTAAAAAGTCTGAAGTTTGGGTGGCCTGACTTTTTAAGTAGAGCCACTTAAAATTATCTTAATAATTTCTGGTTCTTGCCAACTCCTACTATAGTGGTTGAATATTGCCTGTGTTTATTTATATTTATGAACTAAACTCTTGATTAATGATACCTCCATTTGTTTTTGGTAGTGTATACATCTTATTTCACAAATTTTAAAAGCAGGAGAGTCTGATTGGCTTTGGAGTGCTGTGTGGTAGTGTGAAATCTTGTATGACAGGATCTTAAAAGCAGGTTATTACTAAGAGAAAAAGCTTTATGTCTGATCATGAGGAACCATTTTTCCTTCTGAATGAAAGTGCTGTATAATTCAGTAATGTGATGTATTATTTCTCATAGGCAAATAGAGACTTAGATGCTGGCATTGATGAAGCTCAAGTTGAACAAGATGCTCAGGTGAGTGAGGCTCGCTATTTTATGTTTTTTTATTACAGAAAAGGAAAAAATAGAAACACAGAAAAGAAGAAAATAATGGTAATGAAAGAAATCACAATGTATATTGTAAGAGCTATAGAGACAATATGGCTTATGGGTCTTTTACAAATTATAAGACCCTCATAGGTAGGTTTTAAAATTTTTGATCTGCCCAACTAAATATTTTATCCCAAAGCTGAGATGAAATTAAATAAGTTATACAGCAATATTATTCCCAGACCTTTTCTAGTTTTTGTGATTATGGAGCATTCACAAAATAGAGAATAGTACAAGAAAAAACTACCCGCATTGTTGATTCTCTTGTCAATGATGCAGTAAATCTCTTAGCAGGAGGGAATAAGAAGGAAGGAGTGAGGTATTTAATGGTCAGTGGTGTTTTATTACACACGAGATGCCAGGTTATTTTCACATTAGGGGATTTCTGTGCATTTCCTTTGGCGGAATGCTGAACAGTCTTGTTCTTTTGTCAGCTGTCTTTTCCCGACGGAAGGTTTGTACTTGAGGGGCTTCCCAGCCCAGTATTGCCTCAGTGTGGTTTATAAAGCCCTCGCATGTAGGAAACAAGTTAGGGCATTTGAAACATGGGAGTGGGAAAGTGAAAATTGGTAATGAAGGAATCACCCAGCGTAGCCCTGTCTCTGGTCACATGTGCCACTTCGTCATGTGTTTCACTTGTGTTAGTCACACACGGCTGAAAAGGAAGAGGCTGATGTGCTCTTGCATGAACTGTTCTGTACGGAGTAACCGGTGAGTGTGTGTTCTGGCTTCCCCGAAGGGAAAGGGGGACATCACGTGCTTTGGGATGGTGTGATTGACACCAAGCTGTGGAGAAGAGGAAAGAAACGAACTTTTGCTCAGGACTGTGGGTGTAGTATTGGACTCTCACCCCACTCTGCCTTGTAAAACGCCACTCCTACTTAAGGCCTTAAAACCCTCTTGAGCCCCACTGTTCTCAGGGCTAGGGCTGGCTCAGTGTGGACAGTAAGCCCCTTGCGATTTGCCTCTCGCCTGCTTGTGTCCTAGCTCCTGTGCACCTGCTTCCTCCTCCTGCCTTTTTACCCCCTTCTCCAGGCTGACTTCTCTCCAGAGATGAGCCCTTAGCTTCCTGACTTTTTAGGTAGGCCCATGTGGGCCTCTGTGTGTGGTTCAGGCGGTCCGTACAGGAAGACCGCAGCACCCCACGCTTTCTGTTCCTACACTTGCCACCTCACAGTGCAGCGGCTCTTGGGCTGCCTTTCTAGCGACCTCTTAAGTTGTTGGTCCCTAGGTTGTTGGCATTTTTAGCTCCTACCATAGAATTGGCGCTCAGTAAGTAGTCCATGAGTAAATTAGTGCTTCAGTCTAATATAGGGGGCTGATTTCTCTTCTGTAGATAAGGAAACAAGCCTGTGGCCTCTGCCACATAGCAGTGAGACTGGGATTCTCAACAAGGCCTCTTGGGCTCCAGAGCCCTTTCTCTACCCACAGCAGCGGAATCGGTGTCCTTGAGTGTTTACTTCTCCCTGTCTTTTCCTCTGGCTTATCACGGATCGTTAAATAGAGTTTGGACTCACAGGTCCCCCTGAACTCTGCCTTCTCGTGGAGGAAGGGGGCAGCAGCCCCTGAAGTCATATTTTCCCGTTAGAGGCTTTGCTCAGCACTGAGTTGACGCTTCACCAAGCATTAATTCTTTGGGGCTTTGGTGGGGAGTCGGCTCTGGTCCTCAGATTGCTGCTTTGAGGAGCAGAAATCCTGGAAGTGGTTCAGCGTCCCAGCCCTCAGTCTCAGGTGACTGTGGTGAGACTACATTAGTGAAAGGTGGGCAGACTTCCCAGAACCATTGCGGTGTAATGAGAGAGCGCTGGAGGCCCTGAGGGAAGACCGCGTGTTCTAACCTCATCTTCACTGGTTTCTTTCCTCAGAGCACTCGCTGCACTGCAGCTTCTCAAGCTTCGCAGGAGTGTGAGTCACCAGGGGGTCTTGTTAAACTGTGGTTCTGACGACACAGGTCCGGGTGGGACCCTGGAGTCCACGTTTCTAACATGCTCTGTGTTCTGGGATCGCGCGCTGTGTCCCCAGGCTGTCACCTGTCATACAGCAGATGAGACTCTTCAGAACACTGAGAGGGAGATTTTGTACGTGTGAAAACCGCCTTGTGGAACACTTTGACATACCCCTTAAACCTTGGCTGTTCTTACCTGCAGGGGAACAGAGAGCAAGGTGTGACAGCTACGAGGTTTTGACTTTTTAAAATATGTGATTAATATTAATTCAACCTGTAAGAAGCACTATTCTTTTTTCATTATAAAAAGGAACACATCCATGTATACATTGTGGTGAGGGCAGCCTGGGCTGTGGGCACTAATGAGAACTTAGGATTTCTTTTTTAAACAATATTTATTAGAGAGATAACTGACCTAGGGAATATATGGACTTTTGAAATATATATTTTTATAACTTGGATTTTCTAAGATATTAATTCTCTTTCTAGAATATAAGAATTCTAAAAGACCTTAGAAGTCCTATTCATTTCCATAATTTTCTGATAAAGGGAATGAACTACTTACATACTTAACATTTTTTTCTCAAAAATATTTACATATACTTGTATACTTGTGATATAAATTCATTTACACATTGATTACATGCAGCTTGGGAAATTGGTGTATATACCTATTGCTTTTTGACCTTTTTTCTCCCTATTTCCTTCCCTCCCTCACCCTGTTCCTCCTCCCCACCCTCAAGTCTCCTTGAGTCTCTGAGGTTCCTTAATTGAGGTTAAGATGACTCATCCCAAGGGCCCTTCCATGAGCTTTTGGATTTTGTTTCTCTGCTGCAACCTGGTACCAGGAGGATTCCTGTTAATTCAGGGATCTGGTAAACCACAGTGAGTGATTCACTTGGGATCTGAACACACTGTAGATAATCCACTTTACTTTTTAGTATTTTTTAATATATCACACTAGTTTTGTCTTTTTAAATGTGTTATACTGATCTAATGCCATGAAAGTGTGAAATCCTATTTGTAGCTCCTTACTTGCCAAATCTTTTGTTTTCTCCTTTCTCCTTAAGGAAAGCTGAATCAGGAGGTCGGGAACAGTGATTACTGTTTATTTGGCACAGCAACTGATTGCCTGACTTTTTCCCATGAATTACATGAGTTATATAGGCTTGACCTGTCATCTTGTAGAAATAGGATTTCTGAACTGGGGCTGTTGAGCTGTGTTCAGGATGAGCCATAGTGAAGGGCACTGTGAGGGGAGGGGGTGTGGCTGGCCCTCGTCCAGAGGGGCTCCATGGATGTTGGGCATTCTGACTTAGAAGAAAGGGCGCTTAGATTAAAATAAAACAAAAATTGTAAGTATTGTTGTTCTGTATAAATATGCCATTATTATTCTTGCATGTTTCGATAGATATTGATCCATGCATAATTCTTCTGAGAAAAGTAAGATTGTATTAAAAATAGATAATACTTATCAGTGATTTCCATATATCAGGCTTAATTGCTCTACCTACTGCAAAATATTCTTACAAATGTAGAATAGTTGGTAACATGCACACATTAACGTTGCCTGCAACATACACAGGGTGAGCCTTCTTCCCACTTGGAGTATTACTATGTTCATGTATAGCTTTTCTACATATAAAAACCATGCCCTTGTATTAATTATTTCCTTGTTTTTTATTTTTTATTTTTTTGCAAAATTTCTTAAAGAATGAGTGTTACTTTCTAATGGATTAAAGCAGTTACTTTAAGAAAGGTCTATGCTGTTATGAAATTTAGATACATACAACTTTCATGGTAACTGTCTTCAGTTTTGAAGAGCATGTTCATCTGACCAGAATTTATATTGTTTGTTTTTTATCATTGAAGTGAATTGATTTCAAAATTGTCTGTAAGCAGGTATTGGGTCTCATCTTTTTTATTTATATGGAAATATAATAAACAAAAATTTAGGCTACCATAATCTATATTCTCAAACAAACTGTGATCGAAACTTTCATCTTAAACATACATGTGATCAAAAGTATGTGTTTAGATTGGCCCTCATAGGTGCAAGTCCACCTTTGAGGAGTAGTTTAGCAAATTGCATTCATCTTTGTTGAACAGCTGTACATGACTCGAACTACTAAAGAGTAGTCTTGGGTGATTGCTGTAAAGACTGATGCTATGGATTCTAACTATCTGCATCTCAATAAGTGGACTTAGATTTTATGATAGCATTTGCATGTAATTTATTTTATCAAATGCCTGAAATTTACCAGCCATGGTCCTATATCTACAATCCTCTTAAAGATTTATTGTGATCTTTAGAAACACGAGAATGCTTTATAGCTAGCTTTTGTTAAACCTGAGTTGTAAAGAAAAAATGAAAAAAAATATGGAGTATATTTGTTGTCATATGCTGTTGAATAGCTATAGAACAAACCAAGTCGAAAATACAGATAACTTAGCTTTTGGGTAAATTATATCCCAGTATGTAAATGGATGTTCCTACAGTGAGATAATCTGAATTCCACCCCCGCCCCAACCCCAAGCAATACCATTATGTGGAAGACTGGAAGTTACGGTAGACATCGTGGGAAGATTTTATCTTGCACCCTTGCTATGCTTTACTGCTTTGACTTATTAATATGACTTGGCACAGTTCAGTTACCAAGTAGCTCCGAACTGAGTGGGCTGAGTTTCAGAGTAGGAAACATTAGAAATGAAAAGCATACGATAAGGAATCTGGTGAACTTACTGTGGAGGAAGTGAAGAATGAGAGTGATTAAGAACCTGGATATGAGATACAGGAGTAATTTTCTAATTGAGGTTGAAATTTTTTCAGGCTTTGTTTCAGGCTGGAGAGCTTAAATGGGGGACAGATGAAGAAAAGTTTATCACCATCTTTGGAACACGCAGTGTGTCTCATTTGAGAAGGGGTGAGTAAAAAAATATCTGTGTAAGAAAAGGGACTTTGGTAAAATTTGAAAACACATGAACTAGTATGATAAAATACTTGCTACATAGCAGATACTTCATGGATCATTTTAGGACTTTGCCCTTCCACCACTCTCTTTCCTGCTACTATAGCGTCTATAAAGCTAGAGACCCTTGGTCAACCCTTCACCCATTGAGGGTGGTGAGGGAGGTTAGGCTTCTCGATTCTTAGAGTCAGTAAGCACTGAAGAGTCGTTCAGTACCAGTGTTTCCTCCTAGACAGTGGTACCATTGATAATTTTGTTATGGGCATGTTGTGCCATGAGTATTTTTGTTATCAGTTGAAAATGAGTTCAGTAATGGGTAACATACAGCCTTCATGGTGACTTTAAAAACTGGGCTTTGTTTCCAAAGGTGAGATTTCATGGTTGGTTTGCTAAGAAGGAGCTTACTGTGTGTCTGCTGTATTGTCTTTGCTGTTTAGGTTTCTGTCTCATGATCATTAATTACCTCATTGTCACAGGATGGCTGCCGTAGCTCCAAAGATAACCATTTTCATAGCCAGAAGAAAGGAAAAGGCTACACTAGTCCTATCTGGCTATTACTTGTTATGAGGAAGGAGAAAGCTTTCTCGGAATCCCCTACATAGATTTAAGTTTCATGATTATAACTAATAAAAGGGACGGGAGGTAAGAAAACAAAGAATTTTTATAAATCGTTGATTAGGGTGGCACTGTCATAAGGAAGAAAGGGAGATTTGTACTCTTTAGGACAACACCTGGTCAGAGTCAGTATCTTCTTTCTGGAAAGAGTGATCCTTGTGTGATTAAAAAATCATTTTTATTTTTTTTCTAGTGTTTGACAAGTACATGACCATATCTGGATTTCAAATTGAGGAAACCATTGACCGAGAGACTTCTGGTAATTTGGAGCAACTTCTTCTTGCTGTTGGTAGGTAATTTTCATTATATATAATACTTCTGGTGATAAGAGTTAAAATGTTTTGTTCAACTGAGGCTAAATCTAAAAATGTTTATCACATATTTCTTTATGGAAAGAGAAGCATGACAAGATCTCTAGTGAAGCAGAACCCTGAATTTCTACCTTAGAAGCCTGTTTTGATGTAAAAGATACCTGATCATCTGGTTAGTTCATCTAATTCTATGAAAATACTAAGAGAATAACTTCAGAAACTGCATTAATGGTACTACCATTTCATTGTGGACCGCAAATGTTGTGGACATTATCTCTAAAGCTTGTAAATATTTTTTTTCTGATCCCTGTGGAATTTTAGAATTCTTTTGAATACAATGCTTATAGCTTTGAGGCCAACTAAGAAATTTTCACCTGTTTAGAAGAAGAATATTGTTGATATGATGGGAGATATGATGATAGTTGGTTTCACATTAAATAATTCACAAGCTTTAAAAAAAAGTCAATATTCGGAGTAATCTGGAACAACTGGAGAACTGAGTTTGTGCAGGCAACTAGTTTCATATGATGTCCAAACAAATGAAATCTGTCTTGTGAGTTACCAGTGGTCCTGGTTTTCACATGGACCTGCAGGAATTTTTTTTTTTTCTGGAGAATAAGCTATAATGATATGCACGAACCAACAGTGAAAGTAGCCTTAAACTACTTTATTATGTCGTTAATAAACTTTTACTGGAAAACTTTTAGTACCTTCATAATTAGAATACACATAAAATTAATGAACATTTCAGTTACTGGTGACAGTTTTTCATAAACAGTGGAAAGGGAGTATTCAAAACCCTACAATTGAAGGAAAAGGTTTATATAATTAAGGAGTTTTCATATGATGGATTTCCTGAAGCTGAACGCACTAAGGTGTGAAGATCTTTAGTGTACATTAGTCAGGTGTATGTTCAGAGGATAACCTTTGGTAATGTCAGTTTATCAGAGTGCTTACACTGAAATGCATAAATCTCATGCTGCTTGTGTGAAGTAAAGATTGTGAAGAATATAGAGAGAATATGGGAAGATAATTCAAGACTTTTCAAAGATTAGATAGAGTACTCATCTTATATTATTTGCTTGAATGTCTTGGAATGAAACGCTTTCAAGCTGTTTAATTCGTTGGTGATGAAGAAAGTTGCAGCAAGATAGGAAGCCAGGCTGCGAAAACTGCGGTGTCCAGAAGGACGTGTAGGCAGAGGGGCAGGGAGAAGGCTGTGGTCTTGTTTCACACGCCTTCCTGGGTGGAACTCACCGGCCCAGAAGCACTGAAGTCAGTGTCTCTAAAAAGTACTCGGTGAGTGAGGAAATCAGAACAGCTTGAAAATGTGTAGTTTTTTAGTCTGTTACTTTTTCCTTTTTATTTTTCAGTTTTATTTGTTCATTTATTTTTGTGCTGGGGATTAAACTGTGGGCCTCACACCTGCTAAAAAGCCAACAAGCCCTTTAGCATTGAGCTACTTTTCTAGCCCTAGCCTAGGTTACTTTTATACTTCTATAGAAATAGAGCTGTGTGAGGCAGAATTTGAATTTTTATTATTCCATCCTTCTCATAATAGCACCTGACAATTGTACTACTAACTTTCCTAGTGAAATCCATTCGTAGTATTCCTGCCTACCTTGCAGAGACTCTGTACTATGCTATGAAGGTAAGTGGATGTACTGAATCTTTTGTTTATAAATCTTGTTCCCTCCCTCCCTTCCTTCCCTCCCTCACTTTGCTTTCCCCTCCTTTCCTCCCTCTCTCTACTCTCTCTCTCCCTATCTCTCTCTCTCTCTTTCTCTCTTTCTTTCTTTCCTTCCTTCCTTCCTTCCTTCCTTCTTTCCTTCCTTCTTTCAAGACAGGATCTCACTCTGTAGTCCAGGCTGCTCCTGAACGTATTATGGAGCCCAGGCTGGTCTTGAATACATCTGGAGGCCTCAGCCTCTCAGTGCTGGGATTACAGGCATGTGCTCCCACACCTGGCTTATACATTTGTTATTCTATTTATTATCTTTGTTTATTTCTGATTACATTTTAGATGATAGAACTTGAGAAGTTTTCTCAAAACACGTAGTCCAGTTTTTACTAAATTGTTTAATATTAACTGATTCACCCCAATTCAGGAGTGTTTTATGCTGTAGCTGAAGTTTGTAAACAATTAACTCTCTCTCTCACTCTCTCTTTTTTTTCCTTTAAAGGGAGCTGGGACAGATGATCATACCCTCATCAGAGTCATGGTGTCCAGGAGTGAGATAGATCTGCTTAACATTAGGAAGGAGTTTAGGAAGAATTTTGCCACCTCTCTTTACTCCATGGTTAAGGTAATAGAGCTTTTATTTACATTATGTTCAGATATCAAGAGGCCAGAGTACAGCATGCAGACATGGGTGGGAGATTCCAAATCTTGCGTTAACTGTAAAATTTTAGTGGTATGATTAGAGATAAGAGTTGTAAGCTCAGCGTAAGGTTTCCAGAAGCAGGGACGATGACTCCCAAGTGAAAGCTTAGGTATTTGCATGCCTGAGCTACTCGGTGACCTTAGAAGCATTGTTTATTTATTTCCCCAATTTCATTGATACGCATACAGTTTACATTGATTTTGAGTATTTTGTGCATATCATGGCAAAATTACATAATCCTCCCCCTCCCCCTTTCGACCCTCCCACTCCCCCCTCCTCCTGTTCCCATTATTCCCCACAGTAATTTCTATGAGATATTTGTGACCTGAGTTTTTTGAGAGAAACCATTCGATATTTCACCTCCTGCTTCTGCCTCACTTCACTAAGCATGATGGTTATCACGCTTAGAGAAGCATTATTTAATAGTGGTGATGGATGACTCAACAAACCCAAGTCCTTGCCCGTGATAATAACCTATTCTTTCTGTCATCTGTCAGTTCCAGCCATCGTGTTAGCCCTTTCTTTCCAACTTGCTAGCTTGTTTCTCTCTTTATTGTTTATTGTCACTTTGCCTCTGGTGCTGGTTCATAGTTCAAAAAAGAACCAAACAGGTCATAGCTGGATTAAAGAGCCTAGGTATTACTATCATTTTGGTTATTTTCCTCAGTAACAGAGATTGATCCTGGGTCTTTTACACTTTTATATCCCCAGCCCATTTTTATTTTTTATTTTTGAGATAGGGTCTTGTTAATTGTCTAGGGTGGACTGGAATTTACAGCCACACTGTTTCAGCCTCCCACAGTGCTGGGATTATGAGCATGTGCCACCACTTCTGACTTGTTTTTTTGTTGTTTTAGAAGCTAGACACTGTGAGACTTATCGTCAGATTTTGCTAAGATCTTTCTAACTCCATCTAGCCCCTCAATTTGGATATAGGTTAATGTAGGCTGTGTGCAGAGCAAAGTTTCAATGAGTAAAATCTTGTAATTTAATGTGCTTGATCTGACCGGGCTGAAGACGCTAGGACCTTCTCCATGCCCTTGTAGCTTGAAATATTGTATTTCATCCACATTTATGTATGAGACAAGCAGAGGCAATGCATGTTCTAAATTTCATGTGAAAAAAGAATTGTTAATAAAATTACAAATGAGGGAAAGCTGCACCTTCCGGGCAGTCTCAACGTTTGCCCTCTTTCACCAAATCCTGTGGATCAGTGAAGTGAGAGAACTGTGGAATCTACTTAGAAAGCTTAATTTAAATATAATTGTGAGAGTTTCCCTGCTCTCTGTGCTTCTAGAGAGAAGAATTTAATTATCTTAGGGAGAAATGTGCTTGTAAGAAGTAAAATTAGAAGTCAAACACGAGTTACTTTGGTAGGAACTCCTTGTGTGACATTGCAGCTGTGAAAGTCGCACACAGGAATTACCCACTTGGGGGAAAAGTCATATGAACACTATCTCGTGCCAGATATTTCTTGGTGTTGCTTTATTTCCTGTGGATCCTGTGACTCATGGCAGGTAATGGAATGTGCTTGGGTTTCAGGGTGACACGTCTGGGGACTACAAGAAAGCCTTGCTGCTGCTCTGTGGCGAAGAAGACTGAGGTGCCGCGTGGGGACAGGTTCCCGCCCTGCTCCTGCGCCGCCACCTCCCCTGAGCATAGCTGGCCGCACTTCCTGTGTGCCGGTGCCTGACATGCTGCCTTATGCACACTAGCATGCTAATGACCAAAGCACATGTAATCACAGAGAATAGCGGTGCTTCTTTCTCACCTTGCATTGAGATTTCCTATCTCTGACTTGTATTACCGAAACAGACTTATGTTACTAAGCCTGATGTCTGAGTCTTCAGATCTGCCTTTAAAAAGTCAAATTGCTTTTAGTGTTTTTTCCAACGCTTCATTTATATAAATTAAGAACCGTATTACCTAAATCGGAACCTTAGCCTTGAAATTGTGAACTCCTGGAAATGTTATTAATCAAAGTTTGTACTCAACAAAACCTATGCATTTATGGTTGTTGTATTCAAGAGATTGACAATAAACATTTCCTTCCCCCTGAATTCTGTGTGGATGTGTTTAGACACTTTGTCTAACTATGATAGCTTTTTCAAAGCAGTTAGTTGACAGTGGCATTTGTTGAGAATTGAGTTTACAGTTGGTCTTATGGGCAACAGAAATAAAGCATCACAGACTGAATTCCCTCCCAACGCTGGGTAGTGAGAGTAAAAGGGTGTCTTCTGTATTTGCAGAGTGCTTATTTGGACATCAGCTGTGACAATGCTTGTGGTACCACTTGCTTCATAGAAAAACTAGAAGACCTGAAAGCCTGAGTAGTCAATCCATACAGAACTGTGCATGAAAAGACAGATACCTAATATGTTTGAACATTTAGTGTAAGATAAAGACAATTAAATTTGCTATGTAGATTGAATTCTGTTTTTACGTAATTGGCGTGAAGACAGTTGGATGGCTGTCAGGACAAAGGCGTAGGTAGATTTGGATCTCGTGGTGTGTCAGGTAGACACCACAGGATCGTAAGAAGTGAAGGCCAGGGGCATGAAAAAAGCGTTTACAGAGTAGGCAATATGAGTTATTCTGAAGCATTTGGAAAGATGGGTAGCTTTATATACTTAAGCCAAAACTACATTGAGGCATGATTTGTCCGTTTGCTAGTGGATGGTTATTAGAGGTGCTTGCATTTTTAGGTGGTTATGAATAAAGTCACTAGAAACATCTACGTATTATTTTTATGTGCACGTGCGTTTTTATTTTTTTAGGATAAATAACAGATTGCTGGTTTAATGTATTTGCCTGTCTATCTATTGTGGTACTGGAGATAGAACCCAGGGCCGTCACACTGAGCTACATCCTCAACTCTCCCCTTGTGTTATTTTTATTTTGAGACAGGGTCTTGCTAAGTCACCCAGGCTAGACTCGAACTTCTCATCCTCTTGCCTCAGCTTCTGAGTGCTGGGATTACAGGTATACGACGTCACACCCAACAAGTCTATTTTATAAAGCACTGCGAAACTATTTCCCAAATATGTGTGTGTATAATATATATATGTATAAATACCATGTATGTTTGTACTACACACTGAATGCTTTATGATAATTCAAGTATACCGAAGTAGTTCCAGATGTTAGAAGCTCAAAATTAGCTTTGCTTGGGCTGAAAGGCATTGGCAGGGGTCTAGAGGAGAAGCTGTTTTCTTGCGACAGTCCTCGGCTCTCCGCCTCTTCCTTCAGCGGAAGCATCAGCAACTGTGTTATTCTGACCTCTGCTTTCTGTTGTTGCATTTCTTCCTCTGATCAGGGTCCCTTCCTGTGTTCCTTTTACATGTTAAGGCTCCGTATAATTATAATTGGTTCACGTGGATAATTCAGGATAAACTCCCCATCCACACAATCCCATCTGCAAAATCTCTTTTGTCAGATAACGCTCCATATTCACAGGTTTCAAGAATTAAGACGTGGGCATCTTATTCGAGGGCAGGAGTGATAGCCTGTCCAACATTCTACACCACAGGTCGTAGTGGAATGTCTGAATAATGTACCTTCTGTTAATTTTGTAAATAGGGGAAAACATTTTTGAAAAATTGAACTTACGCTTAATTTTAATTTTTAGACCTTTGGGTGAAAGTCTCTGTCTTTCTCTCCCTCTCTCTTTCTCACGCACACACCTACACCCACCCCTCACTCTCTGTGGTTCTGCCCATTGGCCCTGATTGGCTTGCTCTGGATTCTCCTGACAAGTCCGGTAATCTCTGTTGAGTCCAGTGGGTGGCGCTGTTGGTATTAATTTACTTCCATCACTTTCAAAGCACTGTTTACCAAACTTGTTTGCCAAACTTTAAAATTTTTCAGTGTCACAAGGAGTTCCTATAAAATCTTTCTTATCCAAGCACTGGGACAAAAGTACATCTAAATTTTAGTCCCCTGCTTGGTTACACAGTTGGACCTACCTTATTTTGAAGATGAAGACATTCTGTTTCATCCTGGCTGTCCTTCCTTCCGGTGTTTCCTCCCCTGTTCCCAGCCTGCTCCAGCCCTTCAGTGGAGCACAGCTGACCTCTCTCCTTTGTAAAGCCTTTGGGTATTTATTATAGAAATATAAATTTCTGTCTGCTTTTTGTTACTTGGCAAGAATTAGCTCTATGGCCACATGGACACATAAAGATGTCCTACAGAATCCATTTGCCTGTTTAGGTTTTAATATTTGAAATGAGGGAATATCTCAAAAGTTTATATTCACTTGTTTCTACTCTTACCTTCCACAACCGAGTCAAACTAAAGTGGTTGAATTTCCCACACACAAGTCTATTTTCCCACTCTTTATGATCTTTTGCAGCTTTTATGATCTTTGGTAGTAACTTCAAAATTCTATCCTTTGAAACTCAAGGCTTTGGGAATAACTTATATATATCTTCTCATTTTTTGGTCCTTAAATTAATGATCAAAACTAAATAGGTCTCCTTCATATTCCTCACATCAGTCTCCTTTGCATTTCTGCTGCCGTAGCTATTTCTAGAGCCAACCGTTGGATTTATTATTTGTTTGTTCATGGTAGTGGGGATGGAGCCCAGGACCTTCACACCGACCACACTGACTGAGCTGCAGCCTGGGCTCATTTTTTAATGTTTTATTTTGATTCAGGGTCTTGGTAATTCACTACGCTGCCCGGCTGGATTCAAGATCCTCTTGACTCAGCCTCCCGGAGTGCTGGGGTTTGGGGCGTCTGCCACCTGGAATCTGAGCTCTGCTGATTCCAGCACTGAGACTACAGAATGGCTTCTCTCTCTCTTTTTTTTTTTTTTGAGAAAAAAGTTTTCTTATTTTTATCAAAGCAATAAGGACACATGTTTAGAAAGTCAAATAATACAGAAGTTTCATCAGAAAATGATCCTCTTACCCACTCACTTCCCCGGTTTCGTTCCACTTTCCATTTGGGTGGATATTAAAATGTTTATTTTGTCCCTTGGTAAATCCATCCACAGTTTGAAGTCTCTGTAAAACTTTGAACAATGACTTCACACACTCAGGTTTTTCTGTCGGATACCTATGGTAGATATTAATATCAGTCTTCTCTAGTCACCTTCCACTTTCTACCTCCTCTCCTCAGACTTACGTGACTTTTCTTCCTCTCTGGCTGCTTGTGTAACAGTTTATGATCTTGTTTGTTGTTCTGCCAACTATAGAAAGCATCTTTTATTCCCCTAGTTTCAAATGTTAAGGGTCTAGAAACTCTGTCCTTCACCTCTTTCTCCCCCTTCATACCCTCCAACTCTGTCCCCTGGAATTTTCCTTTCTAATTTTTAGTATTGATTCTATTCATAGTCTCTGATTTCCACTCAGTATTATGTGTCCTGTCAGTTTACTGATTCTATAGCTGGGAAATAAAAATTAGACCTTCAGCTACTATCTGTAAGGCGCTTTCCCTTCCCACCCCCCCCTTCTTCCCCTCCTCTGAGCATCTGCCTGTATTGTCTCCTAAATGCTTGAAGCAGCCAGACACGGGTGGCATCTTCCCCACGTTTGTCTTCCTGGAGCTTCTTTCCTGGAGACTTCCTGCTTTACGTGGGTTGATTTCTGTGCCAGCCTGCTACACTGCCATCGCGTTAGGGACCTCTAAATGCCAGCGGGTGGTGGCTTTGCTCACAGTGACTGACTTAGTTCACTCAATCCTAATAAAAAGGGACTTTCTTTCCTCTCCTTTCTAGCTGCGGTAGGGGTCTGGAAGGATGTCCCGGGCTTACTGTGCACATGTGTGCATTATTTAGGCCCCAGATTTAAAATTCACCTTCTGCTTTCGGTCCTGCGTGCTGCTCTCATCGTCTTGCAGCTAGATGCCCGTGAGTCACCGCTGCTCTGGGGGCTGCAGCCAGGCTGCCTTTCTCTTTACCGCCAGCTTCTTTTCTGTGTATTTTTGCTTAGACCTTTTGTGGGCTCCTTTTCTCCTCTGGCCATCCATTTCCCAAAAGTTTCATGGCGTCTCTTTTGTGCTGCTGACCGTTTCCTCCGGGTTTTTCATTCGTTTCTGGTCTTGCCTCCCATTCTCTTTGATGTCTCACTGCCTTTATTCTCATTTGAATGGAGCCCGGGCTCCTTGCTCAGGCTGCCATCTTGGGCGGAATGGCCTGAAAGCACCTAAGCGCTCATGCAGCTTGTAGCCTCCTCTGCCACTCTGCCAGTCCTGCCTAGTTTCCGGTGTCTTTGTCATCCCGAAGTCCCTTTGTAATGACCAGACGGTCCTCAGGACTCAGTCCTGTTCCTATTCCCAGGCTCTTGGTCGGCATCTCATAGTCCGTGCCTCAGTAGTAAATCTTACCTATATTCTGCAATTGGTAGGAGTGCATTACATTGTGTTCTTAATTACTCTCCTCAGAACTTTCCTCCTACAGAACGTGCGTCCTCACAGTGCATTTCTGAGCTGTATGCTCCCCTCTATGTAGAACAGCCCTTGTGTGGTTGGCATTGATGCATTTTGGTAATAAATTTAATTACTTCTAATATGATTAACATCAAGCCCAAGCATATAAATTAAAGAGAGATAAAATAGGAGACACTTTTGTGGGTAGTGAAAAGAAATAAAAAAACTCATGTGATTTTTGAAATATAATTCTTTATCTTTCTAATTAAGATAATGAATGCATTTATCATCAAGCAGAACATAGTGTTTTGCAGAAATAAACCCAAACTCTACAGAAGCTATAACATCATGATATTCTCATTTCTCTTTGTCAAAAAAATCATAGCAGTTCAATGGGAATTGTTTGTAAGAGCCAGGTAGAACTTTATAGATATCAGAATTTCAAAAGGTTTCAAGACTGAGGCTGTAGCTCAGTTGAGTACTTGGCTTGTATGTGTGAGGCTTTGAGTTTAATTCCCAGTATAGAAAAAAACCAATCTGATAATATTTGCTGCTGAGGATGATGTCTTTTTGTGGAGAGAATATTTGCCTGAGAGAAATTCATTCTAATGGAGATACCTCCCTTGCCACTCTAATACTTTACCAAACACCAATTTTGGTGCTGAACTGGACTGGAATACACTATAAACATGAGGACTAAGTTTTAATAAAATTTCACAGAACCTTTGTATCTGAAAAGTTTATTTACTGGCTATACTGGGGATTGAACCCAGGGCTTTGTGCAGGTTAAGCAAATGTTCTACCAATGAGTTAATTATATCTTCTGCCTTGGATCTAAAAATTTAGAAAAAGAATCATTTTCTTATAGCATAGCTAAATTTTGTATCATTTCAAAAAAATAAAATGGTGGTTTTCAATATATGTTGGATGAGGAATCCCCACCCAAATATTTTTAGTGTGTAAGATGTTAAAAATCTTTATCACACCTGGAGGAAGTAAAGATCAGGGGTCTTAATTGGAAGTGCCTGAGTACTGGATTGTATCTGAATTAGGGGTCTTGGAAGGGAAATACCAGGGGGGCAGCAGGGGTGAGGTAGATGGGGGCCTCACCATCATTCTGCAAATATGAATGCAGCTTGATAAGAGTTACATAATAAATCTCATTCTGGAATTAATCAAGAGCACAGTCCTTGAGCCACACGGCCCCAGTGAGAATTGCTTTCCACCCATCACTAGCTCTGTGCCTCTGAGCAGGTCTTGTGATTTCTTAAGTCTCACACGTGAAGTGAAGATGCCATAGGTCTACACTTCACTGAGAACCTCAGGAGCTAATCATTGTAAAGATGTATGTGACAAGGTATGTATGTGCACAATATCCTCAACTTCATTGTAAACCTTAAATCTTGCACTAACACATAGCAATAAAAATGGGGGAAAAAGATATATGTGACAGAAGAAGCCCTCAGGCACGAACATTTTTACATCCCCATTTCCCAGGTCAGGGCTGGCATGTAGAAAACATGTGACATATATTCACTGAAAAATGAATGTGGTTCTAACCGTGAGAGGAATGAACAGGTCACTGTTGAGTAATTAGTGAGTGGATAATGAGGAAAAGATCCTGATGCTGAGGTCTCTTTATTAAGATAGAGTCTTAGGTAAAGTTATCAGTTTTAATTTCTTAAAGTCTATTGCTAATATATATATATATATATATATATATATATATATATATATATATATATAGTGGTTAGGATCTGGAGTGTCCCCCAAAAGTCTCATGTATCTTAATGTTATGGATTGTCTATGGAACCATGTGATGTTGTTGGAATGGGGTCTGGTCTGGAGGAGTGGATTACAGTTAAGACTAAAGACGTGTGAGTTAGGATTAACGGTGTGTAGTGGCCACACCTGGATGCAGGAGGGACTAACTACTGGGCGGAGACCTGGAAGGATATATATAAGCTGCACCTGCCTTCCTGGAGGGCGGGGACTAGGCTCAACTAGTCTCTGCTTGCCTTCCTGCTTGTGATGTCCTGAGAAGCTGCCTCCACCTCTGCCTCTATCCTGTACTCTGATTGCTGCCAGCCGCCCCTGAATGGACTGTGATCTTCTGAAACTGTGAGCTAAAATAAACCTTTCCTAAATTTGTGGGTGTTGGGTATTGAATATATATATATATATATATATATATATATATATATATATATATATATATATTCAACTTTTCATTTTTTGCTACCGATGCTACTGCTGTTGCTCTTAAAGAACTATTAGGAAAGAATTAAGATTGTATTTTCTGGTCTCCTTTCAATCCAGAAAGGAAAGGGTGGCATTTCTGATCCTACAGATTTGCGTTGCGAGAAAGACTTTTGTGTTATGAACTTGGAGGGGTGAAAAAAAATGGAAGGAGGGAGGATGCAGGGTTAACTAGATGGGAAAGGAGGCTTTGAATAGAGAAGGGGGTTGAGATTGTTATGGGGGACAGATAGCCCCTACATGAAGAGTTGGCGTGTCCACCGTTCCCCACTCCCATGAGGGGGCTAGGAGGTGGCAGGACCTCTGATGAGGCAGCTGATGGATGACAGTAAAGCATATGTGATGTTGTGATGTTGATTTTTATAGCGGGTGTGTGTATAGATCCTTCCTTCAAATGAGCCCTTCAAACTCCATCTTCCAATAATGGTTACTACAGAAACACTTAGAACGTTTTCATTTTGATTCTGCAAACTCTACCACTTGCTTGTGTGGCATCAAGGGATGATGTTCAGTTTATAGCTGAATGTTCTGTTAGAAGGTGGGCCTGGTTGGAGGAGTTGGGTCCCTGTGGGCTTAACACAGATATGTTATACTTGAATTTAAAACACAAAAATAATATTACTATCAAATTAGCTAAATATAAACAATGAGCAATTTTCCATTTCTCTGTTTATAAGATAGATCTAATTCAACAAGTGGTAAGGCCCACTAAGGTATATGTCAGAAACACAGACTGTCCATAGTAGACTCTCAGCAATCGCCTGTTGATGGTGTGTTGAATAAACTTTAGTACTTCTGTTTTTACATAGGGTATGTGTATAGCACATCTAAGAGGCAGTGTGAGATTATGCCATGGTCTTTGCTATCACAGGAACAGATTCTAGTATTTACTCTCCAATCTTGGGCAAATCACTTATATTTAAGATATTATTAATATAAATTACTACACAAAATTGCTATCAAGATTAAATATAGAAACATAGCACATCAAGGTACCTGGACTATAGTAATATTTAAAACATATTTTGTAAATAATCCCAGCTGATGTGACATACAAACCCAGAGTTCTCAGATACTTAACCTTATACAATCTGTCTCACTCATTTTAAATCAAGTTTGAGTGACATTTCATATGAAGAAGTCTCCTTCCACTTCTCCGCTCTGTCCTCCTCCAAGTCTTTCAAGTTTTCTTCATTCAGCCAACAAATGGGGGAAGAGGAAGCGGGACGAGGAGGCGCGAGCTTCCCTGGCACGTTCCCCCACCCCCTAACGCTGTGGGCTAGAGCTCTGTAGGAACGCAGCTCTGAGACTAGCTAATATAATCCGTCTGTGTGCTCAGAGGAGTGAACTTCATGGCGAGCATCTGGTCCGTCTCTGCTGTAATCTTTTTCTCCTATTTTTGTCACTTGAAGTCTAGGGTTTTTTTTTTTAAATGTCTTCTTAATGACCATTAAGTCTAATGCTATTTGATTTTTAGAGTATAATTCATCTAGATAGTTTTTTACACATAAGCCTCTTTTTGGTACCTGATAAAATGGCAATTAAATAGAAACAGAGGGAAAGGGGGAAGAGAGACACACACAGAGACAGAGACAGACAGACAGACAAGAATATAGTGCAGGCAATCTTGAGGTAAACTGGCTCTCTTGTTCATTCCTATAAAAAGAACAAATTAGTATGACCAGTCTGCAGATTTTTATACTATTTGACAAGGTAATGTTTTTTGAAAATGACCTAAGGAAATATTTTGAAATACAGATAAAATTTCTTATGTATAAAAATGTTCCTCATTACAATATTTATAGTAGCAAATAGTTGGAAATAATCTTAAGAGAGAACCCTAGGGGAATGGTTAAATGAATTATGGTACATATGTATAATAAACTGTTATTCAGCAATTAGATGCAATGTTTAGAAAAATTTTGTATGACATGAAACACTACACTACTTACAATAAAATGTTAAACAATAAAAGCAGAACAGAAAATTTTAGAGGCAGTGTGATTCTACCAGGAAAATATCTAAGAAAAATTCTGAATATAACCCAAGTGTCTACCTAGAGTAAAATTAAATTGTTACATGTCATATAGTGGAATACTATACAGCAAAAACATAAATGAACTCTAGTGATGTCAAGTAATGTGAATCAGTCTTGTACGTGCATTGTTGAATGCAAGAATTAAGATATAAAATAATATAATGTTTTCACTTATATAATTTTAAAAGTTAACAACATTTTTAGTTACACTGACATGATAAAATTATAATAACAAGGGGAATAATTATCATGAAAGTCTAATTGGTAGATACTTCTCAGGGAGGCCAAGGGTCATGATCGGGGAAGAACGTCTGGGTGCTTCTGAGGTGGTGGTAATTTTATTTTTTTTGGCTGAGGTGATGGTTATATGGGTTTGTTTTGTAGTGCTTATTAATCTTATGTATACTTGTATAGAAGTGTTGTATTTCACAATAAAAAATATTGGAAAAAAAGAGGCATATGTTGGTGAACACACTTACCCTTTCTTTTAAGCAGTAAGGCCTGAGGCGCAAGCAGCACTGGTCATACCTCTTCTCTGAGAGTGTATGGCAAGAGGACCACACGAACCTAGGTTCGTTTTCACTGCACAGAGAAAGTCTGCATAAAAATAAGGCCCGGAGAGAAAACAGCAGTGCAAAGGGACAGGAAAGGAATAAAGTCCTGCTCACGTTCTTTGGTGGAATCGATACATTCCTCTCTGCTGCGGTACCAACCCTTTGTACACTGGGTTCTTCCACAGTAACCGTGAGTTCTGATCAATATGTATCTTGTATTTCACTTTATGTCGGTACAAAAGGAATAGAGAGATTATGAAGTAGTTTTGATCTCAAGGATATGAGTGAAAGTTTCAATAAGGAAACAGTTTTGCCAGAGCTTGTGGTGCATGCCTCTAATCCCAGCACTCTGGAAGGCTGAGGCATGAAGATTACAAATTCTAGCCTAACCTTAGAAACTCAGCAACCTACTGAGACTCTGTCTCAAAATAAAAAATGAAAAAAGGGCTGGGAATATGCCTCAATATAAAGCCCCCAATTGCTAGTTCTGAAAAACAAACTAGTCACAACAAAACCACCCTCAAAAACTCCAAAAGCAGTTTTTTCTCTTGAAGGAAATAGCACACTGCAGCCAGAGGAAATCTAACAGAAAGAAAGAAAAGGAGAAATATTTGAGGAGGAGGGGTGGGTAGTTTCAGACACCATTTCGTTTGAGACTTCTTTGTCAACAATAGGAGATGGGGGTAGATTTTTTTCCCTTCTGTATCTCAGAGTCTGGGCATCTCACCAGAATCAGTCTGGTCCTAATGCCTACTTTTGCATCCTTATCACCAAAATGGTAATATATATATATATATATATATATATATATATATATATATATATATATATACACACACATATATACCCAGCAACTTGTTTCAAAGTTCAGAAACATTGGCTGCTTGAAAGAGAAAACATTATTAAATTGTGACATCAAATTCTCTAATAAATGCTGAGTTGAGTAATCAAGTGTTAGATAAGATGTTTTCATGGGCAAATTAAACCACAGAAGACACTTGCTTTCAGGTCTCGTGCTGAAGGGAGATTAAACAGGAATTAGAAGCCAATTAAAACTGGCATAAAAGTTTTAAATCTGCTTTAACCTCAACTATGTACAAATTACCAGGAAGCCACAAAATCATACTTTGCATAATTACTCTTAAAATATAGTAGACGTTGCTGTGTACACATTATTCACTTATACATAAATCTTATAATTTAGAGTTATTTCACCTCAGCAATTGTATCCTTTATTTTATCAAGATTATAATTTAATGAACTTTCAATGTGGTTCTTAAAAAATTTTCCTTGTTGATTTTAGAACTTAACCCTTAAAAAATGCAACTGAATAGATCACTTATGTCTTCTTTTGTAGTTTTCCCAAATATTTCATTACACAAAGATTATCTCAGACTCTGCTCTGATTTTGAAGGCATTAAATCTTTTGAGCACATAATTTTCTTTTACTTAAGTAAATAACTTTAAAATTCTAAAAATAGTACTATCATACTTTGGAAAATTGAGTCTATTGAGAAAAAAAGCTATCACTGTAACAAGCAAAGAGCTTACCACTTTCAGATAGTTATGCCTGCTCTTCGTTGGGGGTCTTTGAGGGGACTTCAAAGTAGAGAAACTCCCTTCCCCACTTGCTTCTGATCAAGTTAATAAGCTAAAACAAAAAATAAATAAGAAGCCTAGAAGTTACTACTGGGAAGGGCTCATTGTCTGCCACATGGGTTGGCTAATATTGAATCCCAGAATTAGATGTGCTAGTGTACTGAATGGCACAAATATCCCCTTGAACGCTCGGAGTCACTGGCATGTCAGAGGAGCATGAAGGCCCTTAAGCCAGCTCAGCTCGAAGGATGGCCATGAGCCTAAAGATATCAGTGGTTCACACTTTGCAAGGGTCAGGGTGAGTAAAAGGAGAGGGACCATTGCTTTAATAATGTTAGAGGAATGAGCTTAGAGAAAATTCTCTTCGTGGAAAATTAGAAAAAGTTCTTTTCTTTTTACATATGTATTTATACAGTGGAATAGGACATCTCTGAATTCACATAACGAGAACAAAGCAGGAGTTGCAATGGAGTTGGGATTTTTCTTGTATCAAGACATGTTCCAAAAAGGGTCAGCATGGCATGGCTGAGACTGCTACTTAGTCCTACTTGCAGGCATTGGCCTTTGGCTGGCGTCTGGGAGTTTGAATATTGAAAGACTTCCCATCGGACCTGATTGGAAAACGTGGTTTGAATGAATATCTGCTTTCCTTCTGGGAGTCTGGGATTTTTATATGTGTTAGGCAGAGAGTGCTTTCATGACCAATCCCTAATAAGTAGCAGGTGTAGTGAGAGTTAGCAGGGAGGAGGCAGGGAGGCCCTTTGTTCAGGGTCTGTGGTGAATTATAGCAGGTTAATGTAGCTAAGCTGGGATTGTGTTTTTGGCAGTTCTTCCTCTGCAGTTCTGGTAGGGCATGGGCCACAAGGGGTAGTTTGCATAAGACTTGGAAAGAAGAGGTAGAGCAGAGGTCGTTTTGGCTTTCTTCGCTCCAGTGAATTGAGTCGAGTTGTTGTAGATGCCTGTCGTCGCTTACTTGCTGGTTCACCTGGGTGGCTTTGTACAGTAGTCGGGTTTGTACCAACTGCAGCTGTGGTCTCATTTTCCTCCAGCCTTCCCACTCATGTACTCAGTGTGTATCTCACTTTTTGACGAAAGGCTCAGGCACCTTCTGCAATCCATATTTATCATCAACTTGGAGCCTTGGAAGCTGGAGAAACCGAGGCAGGTTCCAGTCCATCTTTTACAGGTTTCAGCTCAGCCTTACAAGCCCTGGGCGAGGCAAGCTACCATGAACTCTGAGCACCCCTGTGTGTCCTCCTCCTCCTCCTCCTCCTCCTCTCCTTCTTCTCCTTCTTCTCTTTAACCCCTTATGGCAGTGGGCATGGAAGGGCCTTTGCACTGAGCTACATCTGTAGCCCTTTTTGTTTTATGTTTTTAGATTTTGAGACAGGATCTCACGAAGTCACTAAATTGCCCAGGCTGGGCTGGAACTTGTGATCTTGCCTCCACCTTGGAGTGTGGGGATTAAAAGTGTGCACCACTACACCCAGTTTCCTTTCATGTCCTGATTATGCCAGTAACACAAGATCCCCTTCACCTGGCCATTTCTCAGGGGTGTGTTTACAGCAAGCAGTCATGAAGTCGACATAATGTCTCCTACTGGGATTTGCTTACTTATTGTCTGTTTGAGAATTAGTGGTGGATTCTACAAACTCAGTGTGTCTCAGATGAAGTGCAGATTTACTGCCTGGGCAGCATCACTCACTGCATAGCATCATGGGACTTGGGTTCAAGAGGACCCATGATAAATGTGATATCTGTGCTCTTTGCTTTATTGGGAGCAACGAAAATATTTTATTACTGACTCTGGAGCCGCATGTCGTCTGCCAACACTTAACTCATCAGGGTTAAGGTACTAGCTTGTAGGTAGGGTAAGTCTGACTGAAGGTTTGGCTTTGTTCTTGTCCTCACAGCATGTTCATCTTCTTTTCCCAGCTGTTTCCCCTGTGGAAAGTATCAGGCAACAGAGACAACAGACTGACAAATTCACATGGATTTTTAACCTGGACCCTACACAATTGCGCAGTGATACAGCTCCATAGGCAGAACATGTTAGGTGTATTTCCCGGCAGATCTGCTTCTCTGACCAAATCCCGATTTTGATGGTTTCCCTCACCACCGACTTAGCCAGCATTCTGAACTTCCACACTGCAGCAAGTTTTATGTTAGTGACCTCCTTAATGGAACAGAATATGTCATATTGGGTGATGGGATATAATTTATATACCTGAATTTTTGACACAAAAGAATTTTGACAGACTAAGAAATTTGTGAAGTTGTATTAATCTCTGAAAAATAGTGCTCCTACTTCTGCATTGTTAATTCTATGTAAGCATTGAAATGCTCTATTATGTATTTTTCTGGTATTTTGATTCCACTGATTTTCATTTGAATGTTCTGTAATTCAAATTTAGGAGAGAAAGAGAAAGGTGAGTTGATATATATTAAATCTCGGACTCAGGCTCTTCTTCAAAAGGAAAACACATATGAAAATAAGAGGGCAATGAAGCTGAGGTCAGCTAAGGTCTTGTATGACCTCTCTGAACATTTTCACGTGTTTATTTGCTATCACGATTAATTTTAAGGTCTGAGCAACACAGAAACAGCCTGAGACTTAGATGTAAATTTTAAAAAAAGAGCTTGGTAACAAGTAACCTCAGCATTTTTTTTCCAGTTACAAAATACAAATGATTCTGTTCATTAAATATGATCTTTAAAGTTAGAAAAATTTACTATTTGAATTTCGTGGCCATGTAAATAGCTATTATTTTACTGTGTGCAATTCTACTTTTGTGAAGCAGAAGCAAAAGGCATTTTTTGGGTAATCATTCATTGGCACAATGCCCCGTGTCTGACATTATTTAAGTATTATTCTAAAAATGCTGGAATAGAATGACGTCTATTATTATTTCAATTCAGCATCACATACAAGAGATTTTCACTAAATTTGGGGTGAAGAATGTGATCTGATAATTATGTTCTGTATTAAAAAAGAGAAGTACAGAACAAGTTCGACTAGATCCTCTTTTAGGGATATAGGTTACAACCATCTTACTTACTCTTGTGTCCTTAAGAACCAACACAGTTCCTGGCATAGTGGAAGCCTTAAAGATTATTGCTTTAATAAATGAATGAAGAGGAACTCAGAGACAGCAGGTTCAAGATTTACTGCTGGAAAGTAGAATGCTCCTGAACACACAGTGTCCAACTAAATTCTGAATTTGGAGTTTAATTTCAGCAAGGAATAATTTTCTGAAATTAATGTTTAATATTTTGGTTGATCTTTTCTTTGACAGTGTATTTTCAATGAATTTTCTGAAGAAGGATATTTGTGAACTTTTTCCAAGTCTGCATTTCTATATTGTGAATACCTTCTATTGTCTTTGCCCTTGAAAACTAACTTAGTTATAAAACTGTTTCTGTTTAAAAATCATATATTTTAAAAGTTTAGAACCATTGGGAAAAATGAAGCCGAACTTTGTAACTACCCCTCTTCCCTCTACCTTCATTAGCCTGAGAATTTATAAAATTTTAAAATTTATAATAATTTAAAAATTACTAGGATATATGTAATTATGAATTCTTTTGGTTTGTTTTCTTCAGAATGATATAAATCATTTAATCTGTCATCCTATGACTCTTAAAATTTTTAGATAATTCTTTAATTTCTTGTTCTTCCAATTATTTTGGTCTCCAGAAAAAAAATTATAATTTGTTTTGAGACAAAGACTCACTCTGTAGCCCAGGCTGGTTGTGAGCTCACCATGGAGCCCAGGCTGGCCTTGGACTCACAGCAATCCTTCTGCCTCAGCCTTCCGAGTGCTGGGATTACAGGTGTGCGCCACCACACATGGCTTTATGTGGTGCTGAGAAGCCGAACTCAGGACCTTGTGCTTGAAAGGCAAGTGCTTTAATCACTGTGCCATTCCTCCAGTCTCTCTTTCTCTCTCTCTTTGAGACAGGTTTCTTACCCTATAGCCCAGGCAGATGTGATGCTAGGGAATTGAACCCGGGGCCTTCAGCTTGCTAGGTAAATGCTTTAACCATTAAGCTACTCCACCCCCAGCACCAAAGTTAACATTTTTAAATTGCATTTCCCTCTCTGTCTTCATTTTAAAAACGTCTCCATCATTTTTCTCTGTGACTTAAAAAACGTGCCAATTTTGTCCTCACTCTTATACTCCCAAGTATTTGTAATGTTAATTTTGATCCTTTCTTTTTCCAACAAGGTTATTAAATATTTGCTATTTGCTTTCTCTGTTATCCTATCTTGCTTCTCTCTCCTCTTCCCACTTTAATTTAGAATATTATTTATTTCAGAATATTAATTCTTCATGTATCCTTTTTCATGGAGGGCACATTTTCTAATATTTTGGAAAGAATACCAAAAAAGGTGCATCTGATTTCTTTGTTTTACATAGTTACTATTTTCAGAAGACTTCTGAATCTTATTCCTGCCAACATAGACAAGTTCTCTTAAGAATAAAGTAGGAAAAAGGTGACAACTCCATAAAAATTATTTCTTGCTGGCATGAATCCTGTTATTACTAAAACAAATTGGATAAATGCTTGTGAAATGCTGTTTTGTTGGGTTGCAATATTATCAGTGTGTCTAGATGATGCATATTATTCATCACAGCCTAGTTCTAAAAATATCTGTAATAGGAAGAAGAACAGAATCTATGGTGTTTATGTAACAATCTATATCTGGGCGATGATGGGGTCAAGGTCCAGAACTTGGACAGACTAATCAAGAGATTTGTGAAGTTACAATGAACTCTGAAAACAGTGCTACTTCTGCCTTATTAATTCTACCTAAGCATTGAAATACCCTATTCTAAATACTCTATTATGTACTTTTCTGGTATTTTGATTTTATTTATTTACATCTGAATGTCCTGTAATTCAAATTTAGGAGAGAAAAAGAAAAAGAAAGTTGAGTTGATACGTCTTACATCTTGGACTCAGGCTCTTCTTTGAAAGAAAAAGGCATAAGATGGCAGTGAGACTAAGGTCTTGTATGATCTCGATGTACATTTTCACATGTTTATTTGCTATGACAATTGATTTTAAGGTGTGAGCAACATAGAAACATCCTAAGCCTTAGATGTAAATAAAAAAATGAGCTCGATAACAAATAATCTCAGCACTTTTTTCCAGTTAGAGGTTTTTATTTTGGAAAAAGTGCTTGGAGGTTGAGTAGGGTGACCCTAATTTTATATCAGGAATAGAGGACTGAGCTTTCTGATAGCCAGAGACTTGAGGAAATAAAGAATTCACTATATACTTGCAATGTTGGCAGACTGGGCAGAAGAGCAGGAATTAGGCAAGTTACAGGAGGCTGGATGCTTTTCTGTTTAACTGTACTCAGACAAAGGCCAGAGATCAAGAACTACCAACATGCAGTGGATTTTGGTTGTATAGATTCCCATGACAATCCATCTTCTAAAACTTCTTGGTGTCTTCAGATCTTTATTACTTTTCTCAAATATTTTGTATTTTCCCTCTATGCAAAGCATTTGGCTGGTACAGATTATTCAAGACATAGTCCCTGACATTGAGTAGCTTATAATCTAGTTACATTTGCAGTAGAGCCTTCTACGCTGAGCCAGTCTGAGCCTCCTTGTACTGCAACGGCAGTCTGAGGAACCCATTGTCCTGGACTTCTCTGTTTTTCTTGAATTCCTGTAATTCCATGGCATAATAACACGATGACATCAGTAACTTTTCATTTTCTCCTCCTTTGCATAAGGGGGTATTTGGAAAAACTCTAAAATAAAGGGAAGCAAGCCAAAATAAAAACAATGTGCGAAGTCCTATGCATCAGAAGCCACCACTATTGACATTTTAGAGTATGACATTTTTCTTTTAGAATAATGTTTACATATTTTTCAATGAGAGTAGTATTGCACAATATATTATCTATTCATTCTGCTTCTTGTTTTTCTAAATATGTGATATCTCAATTTTGAAGTTAATGCAACTAACTTGTAATTCAGACTGTGACCAAAAAATAGGAATGCAAACTGTTACTGTCTGCAGTGGGCATGTAAGCATCCTCAGAAATTAGTCAAAAATATTACTACATAGCAAACACATGTTTGCAGTAGAAAAATTAGACAATACAACTGTGACAGAAGAGAAAATATCATTTAATTTGGAAAAGAACTACTATTAAGATTTTGGTGATATGGCCAAAGAACACATCTTGAAATATTTTATATTCATGTGTGTAAATTTTTTTTTACCAAAATGGGCTTATGGTTTAGAAAATATTTTATAAATTTGTTTTTTATTATTATATTTTCTTGCATGTCAGTAAATATGTTTCAACTATGTTACTTTCTTCATTCACTCTTTCTTTTTTTGAGGTAAGGTCTTATTCTGTAGTCCAGAGCTGATCCTGAACTCATTATGTGTCACAGGCTGGCCCCTAACACCTGGCATCCTACCTCAGGCTCCTGAGTTCTGCGATTACAGGTGTGCACCGCAATGCCCACATTATGTAGTGCTGGGGACTTGAACCTAGGGCCCTGCATTTGCTAAGCAATCACGCTAACCTCTGAGCTGTGCCTCCAGCTCTTCAACTATTACTTTCAACAATAGCATGCTATTTCATCATGGCTTTATTATGACTTAAGTATATAGGACATTTAAATTGTTTACAGTATTTAAGAGTACTGGAGATAATATTCTCTCTGTGGCAGTTAATCTTATCAAAGGTGGTTTGGAAGATTCCCAGAGAGATGACTGGGCTGTGAGGGCAATAGCCTCTTGACTGGGTTAACTCATTGCCCAATTTATAGCTGAGTCAGCTTTGAGAAGGTCAAACTTATCTGGAGGGAATGAGTCATGGCCACGTGACCTTAGGCACTCTATCTGGTCCCGGGAGACTTTCCTTCTGGCCCTTCCACTGCTCTCTGCTTCCTGATGCCATGATTTGAGCAGCTTTGTTTCACCACATCTTTCTGCCATGACATTTCTATCCAGAGCCAGTTAACCATAGGCTGAAATGTTTAAAATTGTGAGGCAAAATAAACCTCTCCTCTGTTAAGTTGCAGATGTCAATTGATTTTCCCCAGCAGCAGGAAAGCTGGCCAATACACTCTACATACATTTGTCTCTCATATTTACTTCCTTGGTAATATTATACACTTTAAAAGTGATAGGATATAAGCATTGGGATACAGAAATAATCTGTTTCTTTGATGGCTACATGTCAAAGTGCGATTGTTCACCATTTATTAAAATTTGAAAGCTCTCTATGAAGCGTTGAAAGAAAAAGTGACTCAGTAATCTTCTATTCAAAAGCTTAGACACGTCTCTCAAGATGTGAGGCAATGTGAAAGGACTTTCCCCGGATAACTCTTTAATGCATCCTTATGAAACCTGAATATCTGACGTTTAATTTAAGTCTGATTACTCTTTAGTTATTACAGTTTGCTTATCAAAAGTTATTTAAGGTTGGAAATATTTAGGCCAGATTCCGGATTTTGATGTATGATTCACATAAGAAGGGAAGAAAAGAGAGCTGAGAAATTTCATACAGGGAAGTCCTGAAATAAATATTTGATATATATCTTCTTCAAGATAAGAGTAAACAGCCAGAGTTGGGCACAAATAGAAATCAAATATTCAGAAGTAGTAGTGAGCAGTGTCAGACCTTAGCACTTTACCAGAGGCGATCCAGCCAACTGTGTAGGAATTAGCAGAACTTGGACTTTAACCTCTGGTGTTGGAGGCTGGGTGTAAATTTGTATATCATATGGATCATTACCCCAGAGGATGAGCCATCCACAAAGGACTTGGTGAGAGACTGAGGTAATGAAGAGCTGGCATCTTTTGAAGGGAAGGTAGCATAGATAATGCTATTCATAAATAAGGAATCTGCAAACAGTTGGTTGCTAAAAATCAACTAAGATGATTGGTAGACACCAGAGCCTTGTGCCAACAATCTTGAGTAGAAGAGAGACCCTCCGTACTCAGGAGAACTTATGGCAACAGCGAGACAGACCACCTGTTGCAGAGATGTGAAGTCACGAGGGTACCTCCTCAAGCAGGGCAAATGAGGGCGACTGGACTTCATAGTAAGACCAGCGTAACACTGAACGTCAGGGTCCAGCTTATCCCAGATCCACAGCCTGGATGGGAAAGAGAGGGCGGAGACAGATAACGAGTAAGAGACAAAATGTTTCGGCAAGTCTGACCTAGACAGGAAGCCCAGTCTGCAAATGTGATGTCCCTGCCACTGATGATGCTACCTGTGGCAGCATCAGTGACTTTACTACCCTCTTAGATAAGAGCACGTGCTGCCCTTACATTGATTGGTATTATTGAACAGTTAACTAGCAAGAAAACTTTATCTTCTTCTAGGTAGAGTAGGAGAGAGAGTAGTTTGGAAACTCAAAAAGTAGTACATCGCCTTCTACTTACAGAGGTAGAGCCCGGCTCCCCGTTCCTTATTGTGGGCTGCATATAGTGACTTTCTTCCGAAGTGTTAAGTGTGCAGAGGAAAACAGCCAAGTTACAGTGGAAAAACCACCTCAGCCAGCTGATCAAGGTCAACATCAGCAACAAGTCATGCTGCCAGTATGGACCCTTGATGTGAAATAATGAAAATGGCACTTTATCTCTGCGATTTTATCCCTTCTCTGAACCATTATATGCAATTATGAAGAAACTGTGAGGTGGGTTCCACTGAAAGGCCACCCTACACAGTGCCTGACCGGTACTTCTTGAATTTGCCAACATCACCACAAGCAAGGAAAGTCTAAAAAGCTTTCCAAGAGGAGTCTATCAAGACATGACAACAAAATGTGAAGTGGCGTTCTGTGCCATAGAAAGGACATCAGGTAAAAGTAAAGAAATCTGAATAAGGAAGGAACACTGGTTAATTAGAGTGTATCAAAATTGCCTCATTAATTGTGTTATATGTACTCAACTAATGTAAGGCGTTAGTGAAAGGAGAAATGGTGCATTCTAAATGAAAGATGAAAGCCGTCTTTGCTATTTCTATGATTTTTCTGTAAACTCTAGGATGTTTTTAAAATAAAAGTTATTAAAATGAATAAGCAGACTTAAAAATTTCATAGTTAGGGATGGAAAAAGCCAGCAAGCTGGGCTGAGATGCGAATCGTGACAGAGATGGTCTCTGGGGGAAGCAGATGCTGTGCATATGAGTTGGTTAAAAAGCTTTATCGGGTATTCGGTACTTGAGCTCCTCAAAAACAGTGGCTGTTTGAATGCAGCAACGTTAGTGAAAAAGGTATTCTGAAACCATTTGTGAGATTGATACATTTCTAGTTTCATGAAACTCTTCTCTTCTGAAGAGCAGCCCATTTTGCCATCTTACTGCTTGAGGGTATCAGATATTTCTAATATTTAAAGTTATTATACTTGAAGTACATAAATGGCAAAGAACAGTTTTCAGAACTCAAAAAATATTCAGTTGTATTCAGTGACAAAAAAAATCTTACTTCAGTTTAGTTTGTAATAGTGTTTGCCTCCCTTTCATCCCGAAGGTGCCGAAATGCCTCACTCTGCACAGCAGGTTAAAGACCTGTGTATAGAAGAAAATATATTGTATATATTGACCCTTCATTTTTTGATGTATACTGGAGATGGAAACCTAGAATCTTGTGCCTCTTCTTTTTTTCTCTCCCTCCTTCCTTCCCTCTATCTCTCCCTCCCTCCCCCATTCCTTCCTTCCTTCCTTTTCTTTGTCATATTGGTATGACTATGTATAAAAACCTCACACATCCAATCACCACAAGAAAGTAGAACTTCATAGAATCTCAGCTCTACACTTGAGATGAAAAGAAAGGCTCTGAGCTCTTGCCTTGGTATGGATGTTTCCCTAAAATCTTACAAGATAAAACTTGGTTCCCAGAAGGTGCTATTAGGAGGTGTGGAGCATCTAGGAGGTGAGATCTACCGGCTGGGCCTTATGTTATTGAGAGTTTTCCCTTAAGGGAATTGTAGAACCTTAGCCCCGTTCTGTGTGTCTTTGACTTCTGGCCCATAACATGGAGAGTTTTCTCCAACATGTGTTCTGGGTCATGGTCATGAGGTGCCTTGTCCAGAGGCTCAAAGCAGATAGAGCTGCCTGATCTTGGGCTGAAACCTCTAGAATCATTAACTAAATAATCCTGTTCTCTATGTAAGTTAGTTGTCTCATGTGTTTTGTCATAGTGACGTAACTCTATCCTTTCTAGGATATCTTATGCAATCACATTGCATTAAATACTATCCCAATGCTGCTCCTGTCTCTAGCTCTGCCTCTTCCCTTAAAGGTTGAAAACATAGATCCAGTTACCAACTCACTGTTCCCAGTAGGCCACTTCACTCCAAGAGTACTTCCTTTTCTTTTCCAGCTCAGCTAAGTGACATTCTTAGGCATCTGTTCTCATTTCCTATAGGCCAGCCAAAGTGAATTTCATTTGTTTCTTGGAACTTAGAATGGTTCCTCTGTATTGACTGATAATTTATTCATTTAACAAATGTTCTTTCAGTGGCTTTTGTTTGTAGATTCTGCGCAAGAGATGCCAAATTTATTACTTATATCTATATAAATTATGTGCCTTGACTCTCCAGTGGGTGGTTTATTCTCTCTCCTGTGCATACTTATAGAGTTGCCACAGAAAAACAAGCATTTGTGCTCTCTTATGATTATATACTACTTTCTTTTGTGGAGTGTTCTTTTGTAGTAATATGAAGTATCATTCCTCCCCAGATTTGTTAAGATATAGTTAACAAAATTGTATATTTTGTGGTGTACATTGTATTTTGTTGTAAGTGTATATAAATGATTAAATCAACCTAATTACCATGTCTCACATAATTTCTCTCTTGTGAGAACATTTAATTCTCTTAGCAATTTTCAAGTATTAAATACATTATTATAAACTATTACAATGATCTTTTCAAGGAAAATTATATCATATCACTGCCTTGTAAAACCTTCCAGTGGTTTTCCTTATAATTAAATATAATAGAGTTAGTGTTGCTGCAGTGCTTGCTTTTAAAAGTGATTATTAAGGAGCAATTTGAGGTTAATGTAAATTTTATATTTGATTGTAGAGATTGCACTTGGTCAGCAAAGCATCATAGGAGGACACAAATACACACATGCAATGCATATGTGTAACTGTCAGCTACTTCAGTTCTGTGTTATGAGCCACCCCCCATCTTTGTCACGTGTGGCCACCTTCTGTTGAGTTGCTGATGACCCTCCCTCTCAGAGTCACTTCACAGTGGCCCCCCGTCCCTCCACAACACAGGCATAGTCCCACCTCAGGGTCTAGGTATGACCTGTTCTTTTTCCTGGGACATAACTCTTCCAGCTCTTGGTTGATTTACTTGTTCTTCAGGCTTCCAGCTAAATTTCACATTCTCAGATTGGTCTCTCTCCACCACTTTATCAAAAAATACTACCCCAAAATCTCCCTCCAATATCATTATCATATAGTCTGGCAATTCCTGTTGATTTTACTACCTTCTGAAATTATCTGAAATGTTTAATTATATTTTTTTTCTATTTACTAGAATATAAGCTCTTGTAGGATACTTTATTTTATATCCATGAATTTAACAAGATCCAGTAGGCAGGGAGCAAAAACCACACATTTTCTGAGTTAATGACTGAATGGATGATAATGACTGCTCCTTATCATCTCTTTTGGTCTACCATGAGAACTTCCCAAAAACCTTGCATATGTTTAAACTATAAAATAGTATCTGAAAAATGTTCAGACATATGCTTTAAATCATTCTCCAAGCTTCCCTCCCCTGCAACTTGTAGCTTTGTACTAGAGCAAATGAACTCTGGGAAAAGTAAATTATCAAGAATTTTGGTAGAAACAAAATCTATAATGCTGCTAAACTCAGAATCAAGATGTCACTTCGGTCCATTAGTCAAAGTGAGGCTCATGAATACGAATAAAGAGATAAATGGGATTTTGGCTTAAATTGGAGTCATTAGGTGATCAGCAGATATGCAGACAGCTATAGTTCTTTTCTAGGTAACTGAATGTATACTTTGAATTGGCATTTTTATTGAAAGCATCATCGTATCAGTTCTGTGACTCGTGCAGGGAAGACATGGTGGTAGGAAAGACTGAGTGCCCTTGAAGTTTCCTCTACCTACAAGGATAGCAAATCAATCTATATTTCTGGATAGATAGCATTTTTTTTTCACTTTCAAAGACTTGTAAGAGGCAAGTATGCTGACTCCAATCACATTCCTAGTTAGTTTCCTTGGATTCTGTACAAGTGGGATAAACCTTGGAGAATGACTGTGGATGTCATAAATTTCGTCATGTGTTGGCTTCCATTGAAGCTGTTGTTCAAGACGTGGTGCCTTTACTGAAGCAAGCTGACATTGATCTCAGCACCAAGTGTGTAGCTACTGATCTTGCAAATGTTTCCCCCCTGTTTTAATTTGTGGAAACCACAAACCGACTTTTCTATGTTAGAACCAACAACAACCTTTCACAGTTCTACTTCAAACCTGGGTCACTTTTCTTGCTTTCTTTTGTATCTTTCTTGCAGATGTTTATGTTGTCTTGACAATCTAAATAATATCACATTTGCCCACTACACTGATGATCTTGTGGTGATTGGTTCTGATGAGTAGGAAGTAACAAGTAACAATGAATAGATGTCTTAATAAGAAATACGAGAACTAAGCAATGGGTTATAAACCTCATAAATAACTGTAGTGATTCACCAACTCTGTAAGATTTTTGAGATATCACTTTAAAGATGAAAGATAAATGGATTCACCTTGTAAATTTTTGCCTTTTGCATTTTGGAGACAACACGCATCACAGTAGAGTGTGCATGGTACCTCCTACTGAGTATTTGTAAGTTATCACTTTGCATTAGTTGCAAAAGAAAATTCTGCAGCAGCGAAAGCTTGTTTTCTACTCCGGCTTTATGAAGTAGCCAATGCATCGATACTTAAAAAGCCTGAGGCACATAGGGATGTTCTATGGTATCCTTGGAAAGCATAGTTGAATCACAGGGCAGATTTTTAGTTTCAGAACAAACCCTCAATTGCAAAGAAAGATAGCTGTTCCCGTTTTGAGACATAGCACTACCTTTATTATTGGCCCTAGTAGAGATGGAATGTCTAATCATTAGACATTAAATAACTATTTTCGATGTTTTTACCAAGCCCTATGTTTAGGCATGAATGAAGGCAATGTATTATTAAAGAGAAATGGAAAATAAAATGTCTAATTTGAGTTGGTCTGAGAGGTAAAATAAAATTACATGAGCATATACCTGAGACTTCTTCAACACCAAGTATTATGATTTTTCTTTCTTTTTTGATATCTATGGCCTCATAGAGAATTCCTTATGAATTTATGAGAGAAAACACCCAAACTTTAGGAATGGTTTAAAGATGTTTCTATGACTTACTGACATCAGTGAAAGTGACAATCTGTTATATAAAAGAGAGAAAAGTACAAGTACTATGTGAAAAAGTTCTCCAAATAGGCAGAACTCTGAGATTGCATTTGATTGTGCACTTTGCCTGGGTAGAGAGATGGCCAGAGTTATGGGTCTGTACTGTCGTATGGGCAGTTTCTAATGGTGAAGCTAGATTGTCAGAAATTTGGGAACAATTGATTGGATGGTTGAAGTGAAGAAGGTGCAGGAAAAAGGTTTATGGTTAAACCCTCCAGAAGACTGAACAGAACTGCAGAGATTTGTGTTTCACTTAAATTCATTTTAAAGGACAGCAATGGTTGAGCAAGCTTTCACAGTTGAGCAAAATGACACCTTCCTGTGAGTGTCTGTTGTTCTCCATCCTAGCTACTCCAGTGTTTGCATGATAAATGTATATGCAGAGAAATTGTGGTGTCTGTCATGTGCTTGACAACATGACTTAGACTACTGTTATTATTGGGAATCTAACCTGCAAAGAGTAGAGATCAGCAGGCAATCCCTGACGTGGAACTCTTGCTAGAAGGACACAGTCAGCACACGGTGACTCACTCATCATGCACAGGGGTATATGAATTCACTAGTATGCGTGTGCTTTCTGATAAAGATTCTTAGCCTATAATGTCATAGTCATGGTGTGTCTTATAAATCTACGCTTTTGTCAAACCGTTCTGCCCAACATTCTTCAGGTTAAGTAATCAATCTTGCTGAAAAATCACTCTGACATGCCATGACATTGATTAATTTTTGCCCTATCACCCAGAGCAGCTGGCCTAATACAGTAGTCTCAGCTCTGACTGAAGTTAGGAGATATCAAGTTGAAAATATCGAGATTCTGCCACATAAGATGCAATGTTGCTGTATAATTTTTAAAGCTGCGTATATTCCTTTTGCCTTAGCATCCCCCCACATAGGCTGTGAACACCCCCACCAGGTGACCAGGCCCATCAGTGTGGTAGGGTGGGTCCTCGCTATAAGTTTCCCTTCTTGCCATTCCCTGATTATAACTTGTGACATTCAAAGACACCACACAAGACACCTCCTTGTGCACTTTCTATATGTAATCTGTGGCCACTGATAAAAGTGTCTGCCCAGTGCTTCTCTCTCACACCCGTTCTCGCTTGGCTCTGCCTGCTTGATTGAACACTCTCCCTTAACCATGTAAACCTCCTGGGTGATGTGCTGTGTTTCTTCTGTTTAGGAGCTGCAAGTGTGAAAAACTCTTTAGTTTCTTATGCTTCTGTGAGTGTAATTTCCACAGCAAAGTCAAAATGATTTTTTAAGACTCTGCAAGGGGGTATTTAGTCCCTCATTTCTGAAACAAGCATGCACTTGGAATCATCAACCAACATATGAGGCTTCCTCTCCATCACAAGGATCCAGCAAGTAAACCAGAGGACTTCCTCGACCCCGCCTTCTGTCCTCTGCTTCTCTTTCTTACAACCTTGAGGTTTTCTGGTATGGTGCTCTTTGTTCTCCAGGGAGACACTTGGTTCCATTGAACTAAAAGTGAGGCTGTCACTTAGCCATTTGGGATGCTCATGTCTTTGAACTAATAGGCCAGGAAGGAGATTCATCTACCCCTCTGCTTCTTATTTGCAATGGAAAATTGAGTGATTGCCGCACAATACAGACAGTGAGGAATATGACTGGAACCCGGGAAATTCTCTGGAGTTTTCAGTACTCTTTTGCCTTAGAGTCAAAGTCAAAAAAAAAAAAAAAACCATGAACTAAAAAAAGATAAGGCAACTAGAGAATTAGAATCTTCAGAAGTGAAGACTCAGTTTATATCTATGGGAGATAGAATTTCCACTTAGCTGAGGATCTGGCAGTGAGAACCATGCGTAGGATGCAGAAGGAGAGTTCCAAATACTATGATTGTCTCAGTTGCTTTTTTATCATTGTGACAGAATACCTGACATGTACAAACTTAAGGGAGGAAAGATTTATTTTAGCTCACAGTTTCAGAAGGTCACGGTTCACCTATGGTTGGCTGGCAATAGAGGAAGCACTTGGCCGAGGCAGAGGTGGAGGCAGCTCCTTATGGCACTGCAAACAAGAAGCCAAGTAGCATATATCATTCCGTGTCCTGTCCCAGTGATCCACCCTTCCAGGTCCAGCCTCAGTGTTCTTCCCCTTCCAGGTTTAAGCCTCCAATCCACTACACTCCTGTAATTGACTATCAGCCTGTCCTCCACCACATACCTGTGATCCACCACATGCCCATAATCCACCCCTCCAGACCAGGGACCCCTTTCCTAACAGCACACGGTTGCATAGATAATCCATAACATCCAAATGCATGAGGCTCTTGGGGGACATTCCAGATCCAAACCACAGTGATGACGTAGGTAAAAACCGCATAGCCCTCTCTGTCTCTCTCTTCTGTACTTTCATTCTCTTTAGAATCTTGTGCAGGTTTTGCTGGAAGGCAAATTCTACATGATTTTTAGGTAGCAGACTTTTTATGTAGCTGTGACTGAATTTGAAGTTTGATTAATGCAAGCCCAAGGGGGCTACAATGACAGTCTAGGTTTTCCCTGTCTGTTTTTAGGGGGAGATGGTGAAAATACCTTCATTTGTTGAAAGAATAGTTCTGTCATGTTCCCTGAAAATATGATAGGGTTTTTCTTTTTGTCACTTATGAAGATTCAAATATGTAGAAATTGTGCACATGTTTCTGAGAAGCCAAATAGGTAGATTGTTTCACTAAGTTTAATGTTGCCTTAGGTCTATATGTACTTTTTATACTCTGTTTTGTGACATCAGAGCTTGGTTCCACAAAAACAATTTCTTTGCAGGCTGTATTCCCCTGTACTGACGAATGGAGGCGCTAGAGAGAACTGCAGAACTAAAGGAGAGGGAGGAAGGAAGTCCTTCCCTTTCGCTGACGTTTGGGTTTCCCATCATTCTCATGCCAGTCTCAATTACTTATTCCAACAATGGTAGCCTGTTTTTACAGAAGCAGTTAAATCTGGTTCGCACACTTGACAGATGAGGTTGCTGAGCCAACCTCATTGTGCCTCTAAGAGACATCAGTAACTACTCGCGTACGTCCCTTCTTGGGAAGTCTGCGTCCTGCCCCATGAGATCCATCTGTGCTTGAAGATATCTTCTCCAGCTGAGAAGTTTCCTCTTTTCTGAGTACCAGTCTTTGTCCAGTAGTTTTCATAGATTGAACTTTCCCCTTGTGTTCTCTTAATCCAAGAGATGGTAGCTGCTTCCTGCAGTTGCTTGCTTCATAGTATTTTACTGTTCTTTAATTTTTAGAAGAATTTTTAGTTGTCTAGTTAAAAATGTCTTGATTTAATTTTTTATGTGAAGCTATTTTTGCTAAGTAATGTATTGATTTTTATCTCCTAAAAAGGATTTATACTCTCTATGTGTATATATTTATAGTCACCAATTTTAAGAATAGACTTTAAAAACAGTTGTAAATCTTAAATGACCAGTTTCATGAATTCATATTACTAATAAACCATATGTCTTCCATTGTCACTCAGCTCCTTGGAGATACTTGCTATAATTTTCATCTGGTTTCTTAGAGAAAAGAATTTTAATTGATATAGTTCATCTGAGATATTTCTGTTCAACTCTTCATATTTTTTTTCCAAATAGGTTGCTAAAATTAATCTGAATCAGAGTTGGGCATATGGTGATTTAAGTCAGACAAGAAACATGTGAAACCTCATGTATTGATGAGCCTTTGTTTTCATTTTGGAACAAATAAAATTGAATGTAAGTTGCTTCTGAGATATCAGGCTAACTCAAGACTGTTGTTTGCAACTCAAGAATAAACAAGTTTTCTTATATTTGTTTTACCTCAGTTGGCATCATTAAAAGAAGAAAATCAAAGCATATCTGATGATAAATGTACACACATGACTCATGTGACGAGGGAAGAGGAAACCATGACACAGATTTGATCCCAATTTTCTCTGTACCACACACCATGGTTGCAAGACCATTACATTCTGAAAAATCCCTGTAATGCTGAAGCTGCACCAATTCTCATTGTGAGTGTGTGGGTAGGTGCTTTCAGAGGCCTCCTCTATCAGGGCATAGGACAACTGGGAACGCGTATTCTGCAAGCTGTTAGATGACAGATAAAGGGAGAAAATCTACAGCCCCTGTTTAAAGAATTGCTAGTTCTCAATACATTTATCTGCAAATACAATTGCAGTCTGTTTCCTGCTACCTCACCTCCCAAATACAGTTCTATTGTCAGAGAGAGAGAATAGATACTGGGTAAATAGCAATCTTTTACCATACTTTCTTGATAGAGTGATTTGATTAAACCTTTACCAGTTATATTGCTGCAAAACATTACTTCTGTCTTATCAAAGTGTCTCTCTAATCAGTTATTTTGCTCTACCATGAGTGGCATACAGATGCTTCTAAAATCATTTTCCTTCTTTTTCCAAATCTAAATGATACGAAGATCATCTGGGTTTCTTTTTCTTTCTCTTTAATCATTTCTGCATCAATTCTGAAGTGTTCAGGTGGAATAACTAAATGTAGGTGGATGGAGTTCTCAGAGTAGTAGCGAAATCTATCTAAATGTTAGGTTGGTAAGAACTCCAGCTCATTGTAAAAAGGACGGTGAATTGAAAGGGCTGAAGTACGTTTTGTTTTTTCAGTATCTATTGAAGTTTAGGATGCATAAATTTAACTTTTATCCTTTCAAGTCTACATAATGGTCTCTGAAAGGTCTTGTTTTTCACTTTTTCTTTATTTTCTCTGGTCACTGTACTGACTTGTTTGCAATGGGTAGGCTTCAAATGAGGCTTATTTGTCAAGGTTCTGCTCCTCAGCTAGAATTACAAGAGGACCCCACTCAGAAGGTCTTGACCTTGATAGCAAATGCTCCTTGTTACCTAACACTCTGTGACTGTTACCAGAGGTCTTCAACAATTTGATTGCTATAGGACTGGAGGAATGGCTCACTGGTGAAAGTGCTTGCCTAGCAAGCACTAAGTACCTGAGTTTGTATTCCTCAGCACCACCTAAGCTGGGTGTGGTGGTGCTCGCCTCATTGTATCCAATTCTTAATCTCAGTGTTTCTTGACTTTTCTGAATTTTATCTGGATAAGTGAGACTTGACTTCATTTTTGTGGGAATTCTGGGCACCTGCTATTGCTGTATATTTTAACTATTGTGCAGTTATATTAAGAACTTATTCCCCCAATTCATCGCTAGCTAAGCTAGAGCCCTAATTGAATCTGCCAAAGTGATTTCATGATTTGCTTGTAGTTCTTTTTAACACGAGTTAGCTATTATTTCTGTTTTGCTTTCAATTTTAACTGCATATGGAACCAGGAAATGAAAAATAAGACAAAACTGATTTTTTGGCATATTTTCTTAGTTTTTGACTCTTTACATTTTAAAAGTTTCATTTAAAAATATTCCTTTAACGTTAGTTTTTAATTATTCACCAATAGGCTATCGTAATGGTAAGATTTTTTTATTTTCTTAACCATCAAAGGACTTGTTCCATATTCCTACACGTTGAACCTGCCCCAGTAATGCTTTGAACACATTCTTCACTGAGTTTGTGTTTTCTGAGACACTCCCTTGCAGGGGATCCTTCCGTCCCAGCTGTGTCCCCGCTGGCCCACAGGAGCGGCGGATTCACTTCAGTGCCCACTGTCCATGCATCATAGGTCTCAACAAGGGGCGATTTTGCCCTGCCATCCCAGGGGACACTTCTCAATGTCTAGAAACTGCCAGTTAGAGGAAGCTGCTGTGCTATTGGCATCCACCGGTTAGAGGGCACAAATGCATTAAGTATCTGCAGCGCACAGACAGACCTTCCTCTTGTAATGAGTGATCTGGCTAAAATGTTCCTGCTGGCCACGACTGCTGCAGAGAAATTGCAGTTGTCAATCTCCCTGTGAGTCTTTAAGTCTTCAGAAGGCTGTAGGAGGTGTTTCTGGACCTCCTAACTTGTGGCACAACTCAAATTTACATGGTTTAAACATTGCAAAGGCTGATTATTGAGAGACCAATGGAAAGATGGTAACGAAATCCTACAGTTCTCTTCGGGCATCCCCCCCCCCCCCACACCCAATACTGAAGACGGGACCCAAGGCCTTCACATTGGGCTGTATCCCCAACTCTTTTTATTTTGGAATAAGGTCTTGCAAAATTACTAAATTGCCCAGGCGGAGCTTGAACTTGTTATCCTTCTCCTGACTCAACTTCCCTGAGAGCTGGATTTATTGGTGTGTACCACTATATCCAACCACTTGCATTTTTAAAAAAAATTCAGATTTACTGCAGAGTACTTTAAAAGCACTTAATACATCTTTTTAGGTGTAATGTTGTATGAATTTTGACAAGTATTTGACAGTTATATAATCCTCATCACAATGAGGATATAGAGTATTACCATTGCTTCAAACATTCATATTTATAAGCAACCTCCTCCTGTCCTCAGCCCTAAGCAAATGCAAATCTTTGTGTTTCCATTAACACAACTATACACGCTGTTGTAGCAATAGTTGCTAATTAGATTTCATTATTCTATAAGCTTCTATTATATGAAAGTTTAATAATTTGTCTTTTCTTGTAGGAAATTGTGAAGAAAGCTGCTATAAAAATTCCATAGACTTATCTTTGTGTGTAGAAATACGTTTCCACTTTCCTCAAGTAAATACTTTTTGGGTATTTCAAGGTCATATGATAAAATATGTTCAACTTTATACACAACCGACGTACAATCTTCCAGCGTGGCCATGCCTTTCCACCGCCATCGGCTATGCATGAAACTTTCACTTGGTCCCTATTCTACTCAGCACTAAGCATTGTAAGCTTTGATTTAAAAAAAAAACAAACAAACAAAAAGCCATTAGAATAGGTGGGTAGTGGTATCTCATTATGGTTTCAATTTGCATTTACTTAGTGACTAATGAAGTTGAACCCCTTTCTTCTGTAGAAAGGTGTTCTTATATACTACTATGCAGCCCTGTTGGGTGACATGCTATTCAGCATTTTTGCCCGTTTTTGAAAAAAAATTGGGTCATTTGCTTTTCTATTGTTGAGACTGAGAGTTCTTTCGATAGTCTGGATTCCAATTCTTTATTGGGTGTATACTTTCCAATTTTGTGATTTATGTTTTTTCTTTTTTCCCCTCTTTAATGATTTGCGTATCTTTACCTAAAAAGGCAGAGAATTCTGCCCAGCCTGAGATTGCAAAAGATATCTCTTACATTTTCTTCTAGAAATTTTAGAGCTTTTGACTTAGATCTATGATCTATTTCAAGTTAATCTGAAATGTAAATGTTCTCCAGAAATCTCATGAGGGCAGTGGGGTTTTGGAAGATGATTGGATGACGGGGTGCTATACTCATCAGTGGGTCAGCCCATTGACAGGTTGGTTCATAATGGAATGTCTGGTCAGGGGTGGGGCCTGGTTAGAGGGGGTGCGTCGCTGTGGGGGATACCATTGGGTGGCACAGCTTTAGCTCTGGCGCTTCCTCACTCTGCACTTGGTGTCCATGAAGTGAATGCTTTTCCCCCATCAAGCCCTTCCGCCATGATCCTCCACCATGATGTTTACAACTTGGAGGCAACTGGTCATGGATTGAATTTGCTAAAATGATGAACCAAAATAAATCTCCCCTCCTTTAATTTTCTGGTATCAGACATTTTGTCCTAGCAACACGAAAGCTGACTAATTCATATATGTAGATTCTCAACTGTATACCAAATTTTAGAGTCAGATTAAGTACAATCCTTGAACTCTTCTGCTGTGGGATTCTTCTCGGCAAACTCACATTTGGTTTCTGTCAGCAGGCAAAAGGGCCACGCAGGGTGTCTTACTAGAGAGTATTTTCACAGTATCTGCCTTTTGTTACACTTGTGTCAGTAGAGGTAATCGCAAAAAGAAGACACACAGTCAGCTGGGCTTTTGAGACATTATCTCAGTGTTGAGGTTCACAAGCTTGGGACATGACCTCAAGAGACACAGACTGGACCTCAGTGTCTTCCTTAGCATTGTAGATTAAATTGGTGGATCTTAGTAACAGTTTCCCCACCAGTGGAATCACCTGGGTCTGCAAGCAGAGAGAGCAATCTGAGCGTAGGATGTCTTTAGAATTCACTGGGCGCAAGCACTGCTCTGAAGGTCAAGCAACTGTTAGAGGTTCTTGGCCAAGCTCTTGTCCGAGGAAACTGGAGATATACTGTGCTAGCGACTTTAGGGTCCTATGGGATTTTGAGCTGTTGTTCAAGAGAAAACAAAAGGAAGCCACGCTGAGAAACTCAGTCAGAAAGAGAATGTTGAAGGTCAATAAAGAAAGTTCATAGCTGTTGATTTTAAATTCTAATTGCAAAGACATTGGAATATCAGACACAGTGGAGAATTTCGTACTCGTGAATATGAGGGAGACTTCCTGGAAATGTATGTATCATGTTTACTTGTTTGTGCTCATAAAAACTGTGTGGGTATTATTCTCAGTTCACAGATGGAGACAAAATATTGCTAAGGGAAATTAAGTCGTGCTTGTTTCCAAGGTCACACATTAAATGATGGTAGAGTTGGGATACAAATTCTGGGTTGGCCTCATTTGTATTATTTATCCTGCTAAAGATCACAGTGTTAGAGTGGAATTATAGTGTCTGTCTGTGTTGATCATGCATACAAGTAATTTAAATAAAAATTCCTCTGGTGAATGCTTATCTGGAGATTAGAATAGGATCTCTGTGTCTATAGATGGGATTGGGAATTGTCCCAGCTCCAAGGTTCAGGATTATTTGAGTCAGGAGCCAAATATTTGATTAAACCATCCTTCTTCATCCCTACGTTTCATCCTTTGGGTGGAATAAGTTATGTGAGATAAGAACTTCAGGCTATTTCCTTTTCTAGGAGCCAATGCTTTACCTCCCTCCTTCGCAGCAGTTGTTCTGAATCTTTAGACAATCTCAGGACCGTGTCCGAGGTTTAGAAGCAGTGTGCAGTAGCACACTTTTGATTTTGTTAAAGTTTTGAGTGCCATTCTGAGACCCTAAGTGTTTACATCTAATGTCCAGTTGATTTCACTTGATATCACTCGATATCATTGTCCTCAAGTTGTTCTAACTCTCTCAAAAGTATAGGTGCTCTGAAATTTTTCTTGATATAACTAAGTGCAAAAATCCTGTGTCAAATGTAAGTAACATAATCTCAAAGTACAAGAACTTACTGACACCGTTTAAGCACACCTTGAGATGTGTTTCCTTACATTGTGCTGTGCTGCAGAGTTCAATAAACATAGCAAGTCAAAACTTGCTGAATCCTTGTTTTTTGAGGCCCAGCCAGCCTGCTCTTAAATCAATCTTCTTTTCCTTGTGGCTAATTTACCAAGCCAAACATTCATCTCTCTGCATCACAGATATTTCCATTACTTCCCTCGCGGGTGGAGTGCCTTGGATGGCTGGCCATTGCTGATGGCTGGACTACTCAAGCCTGTGGCCTGGAGGAAGATAGATTCATTTTTCTGCAGTTGAATCATTGGAACTAGTAGCTGGGTAAAAGACTATTATCGACTTACAGGCCTCTTTTTAAAATTTTCTGCTTTCCTGAGGTCCACTTAAGGTGACTGATCATTCACTGAGAACAGGACAATGGGATCTTGGGCTGTGACACCAGCACTAGGCTATCAGGAGCTTCGTGACAGAAGAGTGTTAGGGCTGCCCAGCTGTCCCAAGCCTAACCTTTGGCTCACAGTGACAACACCGGATCGGTTCTGTCTGGATTGCTTTTCTGGGTATGAATGCTAATGAGAGCTCTCTGAAGCAGTGCAACGAGAGAGGTTTTTCTCCTCTTGGGTGAGCATTTTCTTTCATTTGGTGTGAGGAGGAGGGTCGTGTTTCTTCCTGAAGATAAAATGTGAACTTTTATTTATATACCCAAGTACTACTGATCACCCATCGGAGGGTCCAGACGTGTGCCTATCCCTTTGATTCTGGGCTGAGTTTGTTTTTATTTTTGAACTACCTTACAATCTACTATTATTTAGCATTTGCAACATCTTTCTGTTCACATTAAATCTTTGGCATTTAGTAACATTTCTTATCCAAAGAAGTCAAGTAAATTGTAGAATGCTTATAAGCTAGAGTGGTAAGTTATGAATCACTTAAATTATCCTATCGTTATTCTTCAAGCAACATCATTTGTTAGGTAATAATGTAATACTTAGGCACATGTATAACAAATGCAATATATTGTGTTGACAAACACTTCTACTTACTAAAAAGAACCTAATTATCCTATAATTATTACTATATTATTATATATTATGTTATTATTTTAATTACCATATTTATTTTATAATTTTGTGACAGTGTGAAGACCCTCTAATCTTGTTAGAAATGATAGTATTAGAAGTCTACAAAATATTCCTGTTTATTTATATTGTGGCACTTAAAAATGTTGCTAGACTATCTCAAAATGTTAATAGAATTTCTAGAAAATGCAGATCTGCTTTATTAATTTTATGACCTTTTTATTGTCTCTTTTTCTTATCCTCTAATTTTTTGTATTTACAACTGCTGCTTAATTCATTTTCTTCTATTCTTCTTTATTCACTTCAATTTCTCATTATAATACATTTCTGCTTCAGTGAAAATGGATTTTTTTATGAATAAAATTTAAGTACATTCTAGTTAAGGATCTCATACACATAAATAAAACCTTAGAAAAATGTAACAAGCACATAAATGTTATTCATACGAAAGTTGAAAGTTTAATGCAAGTCCTGTTTTTATAGGTATATCCAAATTTCTTCACTCTCACATTAGGAAAATGAATAAAGACTTTAAACTCTACACTTCAGTGACATTATGAACAATTAACATTTTTTAAAAAGAAAAATCTAAATGTGAACATACCATCTAAATATCAGCTAAGACAGGATTGATATTCAAGATAGTTAAGAGCATTAACACTAGTTAACAGAATGATAGGATGGAGAAGTGAATTACTGGCAGAATATTGGATGAGCACTTAAAGAAAAATATAGCTCCTACTTTTGGAAAGAAGACAATTTGAGGTATTTACAAAATACTGTCAAATTTATCTGTGCTTGCAAGATACAGTAAGACCTTTTAAAAACAAATGAGTTAGCATGATGGTGAATTTTATGTGTCAACTTGGTGAGGCCATGGTACCAATTGTTTGCCTAAATGTCAGTCTAGATATTACTCTAGATATTACTACGAAAATAGTTTTTAGATGTGATTAACATTTAAATCAGCACCTTAATTTGAGACTTTAGGTCTGGGGTTGAGTGAGGGCCTGACCCTTGGTTTTTAGCTGGCTTTCATCGGTAGCCTCACATGGTAAACAGGGAAGAGGGGGGATATCCAGAGGTCCTTAATTAAGTCTGAGGGAACTTCTGTGAGGCCAGAGTTTGATGTGTGTCTCTTCTTATCAGGGCATCAATCTTATGGCAAGGACTCGGTCTTCCTGACTCAAGCATCTCGAAAAAGCCCAAGGGCTCAGCTCCTAACACTATCACTGAGGAGTGGGCAGGACTTTATGAAATGAATCTGGGGGGCGGGGCAGCAACAACAGTCCTAGAAACCGGGTTCCATATAATACACAGGAAATGAGTACTATCTGATGGGGTTGCTAAGCCCGAGATTTATGACTTCTCAGTAGCATCTCCACATGGGGGTCATGTTTTTCTTTATTTGCTTTTGCTTTCAGAGGAAGGAGGCAAACTGCATGTTTTTCTTACATTATTAAGAAACTTACATCATTAAGACCCTTAGCAGTCCCATTTTTTTTATTATCCGAATTTATGATTTCTCTGAGAAAATGAAGCTTTAGATGCTATCGTGGTTTGGATCTGGAATATTGCTCCAAAGTCTCATATAGTCAGATGTTACAGTTTATCTGTGGAACTCTGTGCTGTTAGGAGATGGAGCCTGGTCAGGAGGGGTGGATTAGGGGTGTGTGGTGGATTACAGGTGTGTGGTGGATTAGGGGTGTGTGGTGGATTACAGGTGTGTGGTGGATTAGGGGTGTGTGGTGGATTACAGGTGTGTGGTGGATTACAGGTGTGTGGTGGATTACAGGTGTGTGGTGGATTACAGGTGTGTGGTATGTTGGGAGCACATCGTAGATTACAAGCATGTGGCACATTACTGGGCATGAGACCTGAAAGGGGTGGACTACCGGGGCTTAACCTGGAAGGGGCCAAGCAATGAGGCTTGGCCTGGAAAGGGCAGATCACTGGGAGATGCCCTGGAAGAGTACACATTGGCTTGGCTTGGCACTTCCTCCTGCACATTTGTGTGTCAAGCCTTGGAAATGTTCTGGCTATGCCTCTGCTATGTGTTTCCACCATGCCAGCCATATGGACTGTGACCTTCTGAAACTATGAGCTAAAATAAATCTTCCCTCCCTCATGTTGTCAATCTGGGTATTTTGTCACAGCAGTGAGCAAATAGCTAGGACAGATACTTTTTCATCTCATCCTATTTTAGACTTACAAACCATTAAATTTACTTGTTCTTTAGCCTCACTTCTTAATTAGCCTCTAGCCTTCTTAGGTGCAGGGACAATGACTCACTCATTTCTGAACTCCTCGCACCTACCACAGTGCTTACCCATAATAGATACTTCACAAAATTTGAATGGATAATTATCAACAAAGTTGAATATTTTATAGTATATTTCATTGAGAATGGGAATGTTTAAAATTTTGAATAAATAAGTAGTGTTATTTAACCCAAATCAATTTCTTTATAAATATTTATTCAGGGAAACTTCGTTCAGAAGGTTAAAAGACAGAAAGCAAAAATTGCAGGTCTTCTAAACTTTTATGTACTGAGTTCTATATAGGTGCCTTGTATCTTTTTTTTCTCTGTAAGTAACCCAGTCCAATGCACTGAGTGACAGTCAGGAGAATTTTATCATATGCTAAGTGCCCAAGTACAATTTGGTAATGATTAATGTATTAAAATTCACTTACAAGGTACTATGTAAACAGCATTATTTATTAGCTTCTTTATTTTTTCTTTCTTCTTTTCATTTTCTTTCTTGTTTATTTGTTTTGTGCTGGGGAATTGAGCCTAGGCACTCAGATATGGCAGGCAAGTGCTGTCACCAAGTCCCATCTCCAGTCTAAATAAAATTAATTTAGGTTGTGTTTCTTTTACTGTAAAACAAAATAAATGTACACATCCCTAAATTGTACTGCGAATGGCTTTTTATTGGGAATCTTAGAGGAAAATACCTGATTTCAGATTATAAATAACGAACTAGAGACAAACCATTATGTAGGTAAATTGCTTCTGTATTAAATTATTCTTCCAGAGAAAACACAAAAATTTAAATAAAGAGAGGTAATTTGTATTGAACACAGTAATTTGTTCAGAATTTTTTTGTGTGTGTGTAGTGAAATGTGAAGCACTTATAAGCAATGATCAGGCATGTAACTTAGAATCTGAAGCAATCGCAGATAGTACTTTCTCCAACTGGGAACCTATCATGAGTTGTTACATAACCATTGCCCAGTTACAATTTGAAGTACAAAGTTTTCAGAATCTAAAAGAAAGTTATTGTTTGCTAGCAATAAATAATTTATAAAAAGTAAACCGGGAGAAGTTAAACAGGAAGTCAACCAGAATAAGAAATCTGTGGAATATGAGAAAAAATGTTGAAAATCAACTCTAAGTAGAAAAATAAAATACCAAATATGATACATATCGTAGTTCAGATCAGGAATGTCCCCCAGTGGCCCAGGTATTACAGGCTTGGTTCCCACCTTGGTGCTACTGAGAGGTGACAGAAGTTTTAAGAGATAGAGTCTAGTGGGAGGTCTTCAAGTCACTACAGGCATGACTTTGGAGGGAATTATGGAACTCCAGTGCCTCCTCTTCATCTGTTTTGCATTCTGGCTATGAGATCAGTGACTTTGACCTTGCTTCACCCTACATTCTCTTGTGTCTGTAAGACACAACTGACCATGGGCTAAAACTTCCAAAATTACCTTTTCTCCTCATAAGTTAATTATCTCAGATGTCTGTTAAAGTAACGAAAAACAGATTGACACAGTACATTATAGGAACATGAAGAATAGTGATATAAAAGCAAAAGTCACACTTTGAGCCAATCAGTTACATTTTTCCACAACTGGGAATCATCAGGACCCTGCAAATCTTTGGACATTCCTGGCCACAATTAAAACCTTTGAGATATCAATGAGTAGGCATCAGAGGATGACTTTAGTGTCTTTGCAGATCAAACTAGGTTATATGTTTACTATGTTGCCTGTAATCCCCACGGAGAACCAGAAGAATTGGCTTTTTTATGAATCTACCATATTAAGTATTAATAGACTGAATATGAAGGGAAGATTCTTGGAGAAAATAGTGTTACCAAAGTAAAAGAAAGAAGAAAGAAGGAAGAGAAATAAAAGAGAAAGAAAGAAAGAAAGGAACTCAAATTGACTATAAAGTAAATTAAAATTATAATCAAACTACCTGAAGCCTAGATGTTTTTATGTAACCTTTATTGATTTTTCAAGGAATAATGATTCTTTTTTTCCTATTCTGGAAAATAAAAAAGAGCTACACTGTTCACTTTATTTTACAAGCCATATGAAATGATTTACAAGCCAATTAAAGGAAATGCAAGAAAAATCAGACTCATTTTATTTATGACGCAGAGGTGGAAATCACAAAATATCATTAGCTCAGCCAGTTGTAAGAACCAGAGTGCTTCATAATCACGGTTGCTTTCTGTTAGTAATGCAAGATAATTTTACATCAGAAAAATCTATCAGTTTAATTCACCACATTAAAATCTAAGTGGAGAAAAATGACATAATTATCTCAGCTGACACAGAAAATACACTCCTGTCATATAATCTTCATATCTATTTAGAATAACTTCATTTAGTAAGTTAGGATAGAAGGGAACTATGTAAGTGTGGTTAAAGTATGTATCAGAATCATATAGCACATATTATACTTAATGGGGAAATTGTGATTTAGTCCCTGTAGCATCATGGATAAGACAAAGCAGCCTAATCTCATCATTCTAGTTCCATATAGAGTAATAGATGTGGTTAAAGCTACAAATAAAAATAAATAATAAGACATGTCATTATTGTCAGAAAATCTTATTTGCATATACTAATGTCATGTAGACAAAGCACTAAAATCAGTAAGTAATAGCTAATAACAGAATTCAGCAAGTTGTCAGATAAAAGATTAAATTACAAATCCAGTAGATAATTTGGATCTCTACTAGGAAACAAATATGTAACTCAAGATTTCTTTTTATTTAAACCTCATTCCTTATGAAAAAATTAGCTCGAAGATGTATCATGGACTTAAGATGTAAAATATAATTTACTAAAATTCTAGGAAAGAATGTATGAAGAAATTTTTGGGACACAGAACAATGATATGTCAGTTAGGATTCCATTACTATAACAAAATGCCCAAGTTAATCAATTTATCAAGAGAAAATGTTTATTTTGGCTCATAGTCTTATAGGTTCTAGTTCATGATTGATTGGCCCTTTGCTTGTGGTCCTGTGGTAAGGCAGCATGTCGTGGCAGGATAAAATGCAGACCCCATGATCTGAACCCCAACCCACTCACTTCATGGCCAGAAAGCAAGAGAAGAGGAGGGTGTCAGGGTCCACCAGTTCCTTTCGAGGGTATGCCACAACAACCTGCAGATCTTGCATGAGGCCCCACATCCTAAATGTCCTTCACTGTCCAAAAAAGCCACCATGAAGGTCAGGGCCTTAAACACATGAGAGTTTTGGAAAGAGTCAAGTTGCAAACCATAGCATAGGTAAAGAGATTTTAAATTTGACAATAAAGATCATAGTGGAGAAACATCGATCCATTGTAATCAACAGTATCAAGCTTTTGCCCTGTAAATAAATTTTAGAAGAAAAAAAAAGATTCCATACTGACAGGGAATATTTCTGGTAAAGAAGTTATTATTTTTGATGTATTAGAGTCTTGAAACCCAGTATTAGAAAACAATCCAATTAGAAAATGGACAAATGACATAAACAATAATTTCACTGAATGGAATACACAGATGTCAAATAAACAAGTAAAACTAATGTTTGACATCAACAACCATTAAAGAAATGAAAACTGAACTTTAAGGAGATGGTACTACCCGACTCGGTGAGTGCCTAAAATGAAAAACAGTGCTGCCATAAAACCCTGGCAAGGGTGCCGATGAGAAGGTAAAGTGGCACAGCCAATTATTTTCAAAACTGAACATGAATTTACCACATAACCCACTCATACTCTTGTGAATTTATTTTGTAGAAACTTATTTTCCTGCGGAAACTTACACACAAGTATTCATAGCAGTTTTATAAGAACAAAACACTAGAAACTACTTGAATATCCTTCAAAGTTGTGTTAATAAGCATCTCCCTGACAGAATGTCTGAGAAAATCAACTTAGGGGAAGAAAGATTGATGTTGGCTCACAATGTCAGAGATTTCAGACCACAGTCAGCTGGCTTTATTGCCATTAGGCCTGTGGGGAGGCAGGAATATTATGACAGAAGATGTGGCAGAGGAACGATTCTCACCTCAAGGTAACCAGGAAGCAAGGAAAGGGCAAGAGGAGTGAACACGAGTGACAGTCAGAAGTAGCCACTGGTGACCAGGTCACATCCCCAGGATCTGGTGCCTTCAACTAGGTTCCTGTTTCCATCACTTGACGATAACCCCATCAAATTATGATCTCATAAATGAACTGATCTACTGGATGGATTGAGTACTCATAATCCAATCACTTTCCTAAAATCACATCAGCTGGTAGCCAACTCTTCAGAGTAGGGGAGAGAAATCTTGAGCCATATATGGCCAACAAAATCATGATGAGATGGCTTATTGCAATGTCTATATACTTATCTCCAACAACTAAAGAGAAATAGGTTCATCCATAACATTAGGAGTGAGTTATTTAAATATTTTATCAAATATAACAGGCTAAATTTTAAGTTAATTTTGTGAGGCCCACAAATGACATCGCAATATTCAAATGGCTCTTGGCAGAAAAAGTGTTTTCCACCCCCAATTTAGAGCAAGAGTTTGGGGGAATATTTCAAATCCAAATCATAAGGAAGGGCAAATAGTTGAAAATATGTAGTATTGCTGTGTCACAGAATTCTACTCATCATTGTAAAGTTTTGTTAATGTATGTATCAACTTCAGTGAATCCAAAGAGCATTATGTTGAATGAAATCAACACTTTCTAGACAGTCTAGAAGATGGCCACAGTGTAAGATCCCTGCTCATTGACTCCTCACAGGTCCAGCCAAGAAGTTGAGATATTGTAAATAACTACTTGAAAATATGAGCTCTGGAGAAAAGCAGACCACAGGAAGTAAAAACAGGCACACAAGCAAGGTAGAGACCCTGGTGTGACGCTGCAGAAGCCGAAGACCAAGGTTGGTGCTGAGAGGCTGCCCCAGATCCCTGCAGCTGCCCAGGCAGAGCCGCAACCGTCAGGGTCAGGCAACGGCCGAGGAGTCAGAGGCAGCCTCCTCTGTTCCTGGTCGGAACCCCCCCCCCCCCCCCCCCCCCCCCCCCCCCCCCCCCCCCCCCCGCGCCCCGGGGACCACACAACATGTGTCAGAAGACAAGACATTAGAATAAAGTATGGAAGTCAGAAATCTCCACAGCCTGCCACCCAACAGACTGTGGGTAGGAGCTGCCCGGGCCTGAGGAATCCACGAAGGGTGGGACCTGTGGGTGTTGTGGTTAAATCACTTAGGAGGAGATCCTTCCGGGGATGAGAGTCCTCACAGACCAGAGAGCAGCAGCTGCGTTACATGGGATTTAATTCCACAGTGCAGCCAGCTGTGTCCCAGCTCCTTCCCCAGACTAACCCAATCCAGGCCCGCCCTGCATAGTTTCTCCCCAGTGGAAGAAATTGGGAAGCGAGTGGGTATTATTGGTAAAGATTCTGGCTCCACAGACCCGATTCAGCTGAAAGGAACCGAATGAGGAGCTGCAGCTAGAGAGACTGTGGGTGAGAAAGGGACGCGAAGCTGTGGTCCAGGTGAACCAGACTCAGCGAAAGTCTCCAGTGGTTTTGAACGTAATTCGCTGGATACAGGATGTGGCACCCAATCACCCCATCACTAAGCATGAACTAGCCCCAATAGTGCTACAACAGGATTGAAAACAGAAACAGCTTAAATTTAACCACTTGGGGCTCGCATGTTCAGCTACGAAAGAGAAGAGGCCAGTGCCCCCTAAAGGCCAACCGAAGAATAGGCCCCAGACCAACACAGCACCCGTTCAGCTGGGAATGGCCTGGCAGCAAAACAGAGCTTTGTTCCAGCTAACTCTTAAGTCCCCCAGTGAAAGCAATGGGGAGACAAGAAAGCAAGGCCACAAGGCACCCTAAAACCCGCTAGTTCACCGAAGGAGGCCCCAAATCTTAAGAGCAGAATAATCAAGCTATTGGAAGAACAAAAGACAGTCAAACAACACCTTCCTCAGATTATTAGAGAAGCACAAGACATGGCAACATCCTCAAGATATCCCCAAGATGTTTATTCAGTTTTAAAAAGATATAACTAAAGAGTTCAAGTCTTACCTTTTTTTTTTTTTTTTGTAATTGGGACTGAAATACCCAGCATCCACAATGTTAGCAAAGAAAGATTTATTTAATGCACAATTTCAGGAGGTCTCTGTCCATTCATGGACTAATGGTTTCAGGGGATTGAGTCCATGACCAGTGAGTTCCAAGGCACAACCATCACGGCAGAAGAGCATGGCAGAGCAAAAATGCTTAGTTCATGGTGTCTGAGAAGCAGAAAGGGACCAGCAACCGTGTGTATATAGTATCCTGCCTCCTTAAAGTACTCATGCCTCTGTGACCCAGCCAGACACACTCAGAAGTGAACTTTACTAATACCTCAGTGGGCCCCAAGCCAATCAAGTTGATACAATTAAACAATAGCAAATACAATAGCAAAAAGAATGTAGTAGTAGGAGACTTGCATAATGAAAGTGTTGAAGAAAACCTATGAAGCAGAAGAAAAATGATATCTTCTGGAAATTCAGTGCTACACAAATCAATGAAGAGCACCAGAAATAATAGTAACCATGAGAGTACACACACACACACACACACACACACACACACACACACACACATATATATATATATATTCTTCTTCTTGCTTTTTAAATCTCTCTAAAAATAATTGCCTATTTAAAGAAGAAACAGCAATGCATTTTGACATGTTTAATACATATATGTAAGTAAGGCATGTGCCAACAAAACAAAGCGAACAGTATGGCAATATGTTATAAAGTTTTTATGGTATGCATGAAGTGGGGTAATATTGCTTAAAGAGAGATTTTCTAAGTTAAAGATGTATATGATGTCTACTAGAAACCCTATAGCAACAATTAAAATAATGAAATAGTTACAGGTTATAAACCAATAAAGAGAGATAAAATAAGATCAAGAAAATACTCCAGTTATCCAAAAGAAAGCAGAAAAAGAGGGAAAAGGGGTCAAATAACAGATTGAACCAATGCACAATGAACTGCAAAGTGATTGATTTAAATAAAATATTAATAATTAGGTTATCTAAGTATCCCAGCTAAAGGCAAAGATTGATTTGAAGAAAAAGGTAAGTGAGCACCAGCTGTATGTTCTTTGAGACCCATTTTAAACATACAGACACAAGTACATTTAAAGTAAGATGAAACAATGCTAATAGTAGCACAAAGAAGGATAGACTTGCTGTGTTAGTATGTGGCAAAGTAGGTTTCAGGGCAAACCTCTTACCAAAGTAAAGAAGGCCTACCTACCATGGATAGATGATCAATTAAACAATCCATAAATGTTTTACATTTCTAATAAAAGAGTTTCAAAATACAAGAAGCTGGTTGAACCCAAGAAGAAATAGACCAACCAATTATTATAGTTGCAGATGTCAGTACACTTAACAGATAGAAAAAAAAAAAACAGAGACAGAGCTAAGTAAATAGAAGACTTGCATTGTACTATCAATCAACTTTTTTAAAACGACATTTATATTAATATAACATTCAAACTAACAAGTGTAGAAAACATTTTCTTCCAGTGAACACGGAACATTTATCAAGACAGATTTCACACTGCATTGTAATATAAGTTTCAGTAACCTTAAAAATTCAAGTCATGCAGAGAATGTTCTCTAGCCACGGTGAAATTAAATTAGTAACCAATCTCAGAAAGATATCTGTAAAATTCTCAAGCATTTGGAAATAAAATAACACACCTTTAATAATAAAAGCAAGGTACATAAAATTGTGGGCTGTATTCAAGCAATCAAGAGAAAATTTAAGGCTATCAATGCCTGTATTAAGAAAAAGATTTCAAAGCAAAAGTCTCAGTTTCCAACTTAAGAACCTATAAGTGGAATAAATGAAATTCAAAGAAATTATGAAGAAAAAGAAATAGGGACCAAAATCAACAAAGTAGAAGACGGAGTCAAGAAAATGCTTGCTATCGTGATTGTAATGAAAATTTCACACAGATATTTTAAAAATTATTGCACTTCAAAAACATAGTTTATTGTATATCAATCATACCTCAGTAAACTGTTAAAATGACTGTGGGTGGTGTTAAGAGTTGCTAGTGATGCATGAATATAGAAATATTCAGGAACTGATAATCTGTTTTTTGTTTCTAATACTGTTCTGAGGGCCATTTTTAATTCATATGTAGAAAGATTTTACATTGTTTTGATAATATTTCGTAAGCTTAAAAGATATTCTTACTTGATTGTGTATCAAAATGTCACTTCTTAAATTTCTTTTTAATGTTAGAATTAATAAGTAAGATATGATAAGCCAGTCTTAAATTGTCAATGTTATTTATAGTAAAGGTGGCTACTTAAAATGTGAATTGATGATTTTTTTAGCTAGTTGTCAAATACAGATATGAAGTGAAAATTGCCTCTCATTTTCCATTAATTTTCATATCATCTAACTTTTCTGTTTTCTTGACTGTTAGTATGAAGGCTTTTGATAGATGAAGTATTTTACAGTCACTGATTTGCAGTCATTATCTAAGGTTTAAATTAACTGTCGCAGATGTTCCAATTTATTTGAGTAGTGTCATGAAACATCTTATAAAATAATATTTATTTTTTATCTAGAAGATATTATGATATAACCTTAGATTTAAAATTTTTTCTTAGTTATTTATAGTTTTGTTTTTTCAAAGTACTGAAATATAAAATGCATAAAAGTACTCCAAGTTCAAATTTGCAAATCACCAAATTTGCAGAAAAATAACACACATATGTAACCAGCCCTCAGGTCCAGACATGCGATCAGTACCCTAAAGCTCTCACTGTGCCTGTCCACTGACTGCTTTCTCATGAATAGATATCATTCTAGTTTTTAATATTGTAGATTAATTTTGTTTGAATATCAACATTTTAACCAATGAAACCACTATACTATATGATCTTTTAAGTCTGGCTTCTGTTGTTAAACATTATGGTGGTGAAATTTACCTATAATAAGGACATATAGGTCTATTTTTTGTCATTGCTGTATGCATAAATCTACAGATAATTTACTGCACAATAAAGTTTACTTGTACTGCACAAAAATAGCATACATTCTACTTTAAATATATTTGTACACACACACACACACACACACACACACACACACACACGTATTAGGAATGGAACCTAGGGCTTCATGCATGGCCAGAGTAGTAAAATTCTTCTTTCCTTCAGTCCAAGTACATACTGTAATTTAAGCATTGCCATCTCTAACTATATGTGTGAAGATACAAATGACAAAATCATTGGAATTATGTTTACTCTGCAAATTAGGGAGAGGACTTACTGACTGATGTCTGTAGAGATATCTGGTCATCTACATTAGGAATTCTTACCAGGATTTTCTTGAAGGCCATCTCAGTAGTTAGGGCGCCCCAGGATAGCTAGCTGCTTAGAATGATTAAATGAATTTAACACGTCTTGTGTGAGATGGGAAATATGGGAGGAAAGACACATGTGATCCTGGGGAAAAGTGTGGTGTCCATGATTTGGCCGAAGAGGGAATTTATTTTCAGCATAGATTACAAACAACCAAAACCCATGCTAACGTTGATCTCTCCTTCCCATAGAGACAGAGTTTATATAATAGAGAGTTTAGCTGGGACAGTGAGGTTAGTTGTAAGAAAGTTAATAGAAGATGTTGAAAAAAGATGTTGAAAGTAGCAATAATGGGGGAATCGGGAAGTGTGTATTTTTCCTTGTGTTGAAGGAAACTTGCTCTTGTCTTCTCTACCTGTCTATCCTCTGTCTCAAAGACAACCTGGAATTTAGTAGCAAGCAACAAGCGGACTGAACAAAAGATAAGCCTGTAGTGATGAGAGGGTTAACATTCTCAGCAGCCACACATCATGACTCATATCACTGGCCCTTCGTGTGCTATCCACCATGGAAAAACCTTTTGCAGAAATTGGTTGATAGATCCTGGCTACCCAAATATGTTTCGTGTGGTCATAAACAAAGGCTAAAATTGAAATAATCTGGAATCTGGTGAAGAAATAGCCACTCTAATCTCGACAGCAGGGCCCACAGTGTGAAGCTAAATATTCCTCTGATCCTGCTGATTAAGTACCATTAGCAGTCCAGAGCGAAAAGAAGCAGACTTTCAGTTCGTTGCTGCCTCCTTTCTGGTCCACTAGTGCTATGGATAAACAGAACTGGAATCAGCACAGCAGGCAGCAACGAACTGATTGTAGAATCACAGAGCAGCAGGACCCTCCTGTTTTGGCTTTTGTTTGAGATACTGGGGCTTTTAAAGCTTGTGTCAGCCTAGGGAGACTCTGTGATCATTAACTAGGATAGTCAATATAATTTGGCGTTTTCTGATAATGAAACATGGAAATAAAACTGCAGAGGAGGAAGGCTGTTCTGGTATTTCAGCTGCTTCCAGAATTGCTGGCAATGAAGAGAGTTTGTAGAGCTAGCTACTGATAAACCAGCATGGCAGGAAGGGTGAAACCACAAAGAGGTTGATTAGTTGTGCATTGGGAAGATTGGGTTCTGTATCTCTGGGGCAAGCGACGGAATTAGGAGCCTGTGCTTCTTGCATCTGTCTAGGAGTGAGGCGACCTGGCGAGACAGGCTTCAGAAAGATATGCATGTATCTCCGGAGAACTAGGAGAGAAAACCGAACACAGTATTACTTGGTATGTGATTCTGCAAAGATATTGCTTATCACAGACATAGGTGCAGGAGACAGAATGCCAGGACGCTTGGCATTAGGAATCCTTCCCTCATTTTCCCTCCCAGGACTTCAGTCCTACTTCACATGAGTTGGCAGGATTTTAATGAGCAGAGTGTAACTGCTTAGATTCGAATCTAGCCTGGACAGTGTAGGAAGTGTGCTATATCTCATCTGTACATGTGATGCTTTGTGTGGAGGAGGCTGAGAAATCCATATTAAAATGACTCCATAATGATTAATGTGGTTGAGAAGGTGCAATGCAGAGGCCACAAAAATGATTGATACAAAAATGCTCTCTACATTCACAGATCTGCTGTTCTTTTTTTTGTTTTGTTTTGTTTTGTTTTGTTTTCTTAGTGCTAGGGGTCCATCCCAGGGCCTCACTCATGCTAGGTAAGCATTCTATCACTGAGCCACTGTCCAGACCTTTAATGACTTCATTTTAAAAGAAACTTACAAAGTAATATCAGCTGTGAGTCCGGTGACACAAACACGCCAGGACAAATAGGTGTCAAAATCTATTTATTCAATTAACTTTTACTGATAGAATCATCCTAATTTCAAGACTTTGTTTTCTGGTGCCTTAAAAACAACCAGTCCCTATGGCAGAGTGAGATCCTGTCTTAAAAGCAAACAAAAAAACAATAAAACAAATCAAAAACACAAATAAAAAAACACAAAACCTCTCCCTGTCCTCTGATGAGACTCCGTCACTGTGGCCTAACGGCGGGAAGGAGCCAACTGTATCGCGTAGCACCGTACACCGACCTATGCACTGTCAGATTAGCAATTCAGCTGTAAAGTGAAAGTCACGTTGTTGGTTTTATTTTTCCCACCCCTCTGATCTTAAATCACGCAAAGTGTCTTTTTAATTTGGGGGATGAAGTATAAGTTTGTGGATTTCTCAAGGGTATTTTCTCATCTGTTACTTCATCCACTTTTTGGTCTTCCTTTTGGCCTTTTCTCCTCTCATATTTCTTTTTTTTTCCAGAGGTAGGCTGAGGAAGGAAAAGAAGATAAAATTTATATTACTTTATTACTCAGGCACACTTAGTATCTAAGGATGAGATCAGGGTTAGGGAAAGTCAGCTTGTTTATTGTTTTAGTGATTTTATGTTGCACAAATGTTTTGGCAGCTTGGCTTATTTATAGGCTGTGCTATTTTTATTATTTTTGTTTTCACAAAATTGTATAAAGACAAATTCATTAATTTTTTTCCTGTGTCCCATAAGAGTCGGAGAATGATCCTGCAACAGGATCTGACTCTGACAGCTCATCTTAGGTTATTTGCTCATCACGTATCCTATTCTTTTAGAGCAATTTTGTGTCTGTAGAAAAATTGAACAGAAAATACAGAGAATCCTCATATATTTCCCCCTTCATTTGTATTTCCCCTACATTAATGTTTTGCTTTTACGTAGTCCATTTGTTCTGTCTTATAAGGAAACTTTGAGGTGACGATGTTAACCAAAGACCACAGTTTATATCCGGTTTATGCTTTGTGTTGTGCGGTCCATGGGTTTCACCACACGCGCAACATCATGTACGCGCTGCTACAGTGTCATACAGAATAATTCCACTGCCCTAAAAACCTACTTTGCTTTACCTTGTCATCTTTTTCTTTCCTTTACTCTCCTTCCAAACTCCTGACAACCACTATCTCTTCATTGTCCCTTGTTTTACCTTTGCTGGAATGTAACGTAACTAGAACCACATGCCAAAGGCCACCTTTTCAGTAGCTTGTTTTGCTTGGTAGTGTACACTAAAATTTCTCCTATGTATTTTCATTACTTGGCAGCACATTTAGTTTTTTCTTTTGAATAATATTCCATTGGTGCGATGTACTACTGTTTTTTTTTTTTCATTCACCTATTGAAGGACATCCTGGTTGCTTCCAGTTTGCTTTACTGCTGTGTGTGTGTATGTGGTACAGAGATTTAGAACTAAGGCCCAGGGTCTTCTCCCTGAACAAATATATCCCTAGCTCATTTTTTAGTTTTTATTTTGAGACAGCGTCTTATAAATTCTCTAGGTTACTGAAGTGGAGTTTGAACTTGTGACCCTTATGCCTCAGCCTCCCAGAGTGCCAGGATTACAGGATTGTGCCACCAGGACTAGACAGTCTATTCTTTTGATGCCATCAAACCAACTCTTCCTGCCAATATATTGGCTAAAAAAAAAAAAAAAATCTTAAGGATATCCAGGTTCTATTCCTTGGAATTTGTGAGTGCTACCTTACGAAGTTTGCAATGGGAGCAAGTTAAGGAAATTTGGTTGGTAGATGATCTGAAATACAACCATAAAAATACACAAAGAGGTAAAGGGGTTTTGATCACAGAGAAGAGGTGGGAAGGAAGAGATCACAAGCCATAAAGCCTTGGCCAAAATGTTCTTTCTTGCCAACAGAAGCTGGAACAAGTAAAGGATAGATTCTCTCCTAAGCCTCCAGAAGGAGTATAACCCTCCCTATATCTTGACTTTCATTTCATTGAAACTGATGTTAGGTTCTGGTGTCTACAACTGCCGGAGAATATGTCGGTTGCTTTAAGCACCCAGTTGGTGGTAATTTCTTCTAGCAGCTATATGGAACTGTCGTACTTACCTTTTCTTTGCTGTGACTCAATACCTGGTATCTACAACTTAAGGGGGCAAAGTTTTATTTTAGCTCACAGTTTCAGAAGGTCACTGTCCAGTGGAAGCACATGGCGGAGGCAGAGGTGGAGGCAGCTTCTCAAGGCATGGAAAACAGGAAGCCATGTCCTCAGAGGAAGGGAAAAAGTAGCACGTACTCTTCCAGGTCTTGTCCCAGTACTCCACCCCTTTTGGGTGCAGCCTCAGTGATCCCTCTAATCCACCACACACCTGTAATATATTATCTCCCTTGTGCTTGTCTTCCACTACACATGTATAATCCACCACACTTTCATAATTCACCCCTCCAGAGCAGGCTTGATCTCCCAATAGCACACAGTTTTATAGATAACCTATAAAATCCAGACATGAGATTTGTGGGGGACATTCCAGATTCAAGTCACAATGGAAACTAATATTCGACATTGCATCTTTCATTTAGACTCCATTTGGTGACTGTTACTCCAGGAACTCAGCTGGAGTAATTGGTTGACCCCCTTCTCTTCTGCCTCCTGAGAGCAAGGGGAGATGAGCTGTGAGCCGAAGGGATGATGGTCAGGGGCAACTGGAGTTTATTCTAGCAGGAGGCAGTCAGTTCTTTCCTGCTACAATCACTAGGTTTGTTTGGTGCCAGTGTTAATCCCAGGAAGATACCTATATCCTTAGAATAAATTCACTTATTGGTCAATGTAGTTAGAATTGTTTTCTGATGTGTATTCCCAGGGAATTCTAAGGTTACATAGAAATATTATTCTTTCTTTCCTTGTTTGGATGAGTAATTGTATGATGTTAATCTTGGTTAAATTTTCAAAATTTAAAATGAGAACTTAATTGGTGCACTGAGGCAGGCAAGGAGCCCTAGAGCAATCTTCCACGTATGAATAGATAATGGCTTCCTTAATGAAAGGTCTTCATAAAGCAACATTTCTTTGCAGCATAATAAATATCAGGAGAGTTTTTGTCTTCAAAAATAATAAAAGCTTTATTAATAAATAGAATTAGGAAGGGAAAAATTGAAAGGTAAAATATGCATTACGTAAAATTACAGAATTCATTTTTATTTACCAATTTTAGTTTATACCTGAGAATATCTCTGTAGAGAAGCAATAATAACATGCAGAGGTAAGCTTGCATTAGTTTTTCTGAAGTTTATTTTAAGAAATACCAGGTTAGACTAATTTCCTGAATATTGAAGAAACAGAGACTTAGGAGGTGCCTCCATCACGGGCCCTAGGGTGCGGCAGACACTGTTATTGTCTAATGAGCGGTTAAGTGAGCAAACACGAATCCCAGGAGAAGACATAGGGCGGAGATCCACTTATTCGGAATGACATCATTGCTAAGAGCTCATCTGATGTAAACTCCTGGAAGACAATGATGAGTCATCGTCTTTTTATTTTTTGGATCTGAAAAGTGGTAGAAAAGTTCAGAAAGAGAAACTAAGTAGAAAATTATTTCTAATGTTATCTCAAAAAACACAGAGGAGATAAAAGTTTTCCCTTTTGTAGCACCACGGAACAGCAATGATCCTGCTTCCGTATTCCACCAGGATATGTGAGCCCTTCCGTATCCCCCGTTGGTGAGAAGGGCAGCGAATGGAGTTCATGATCTAGAAATCTCTGCGAAGTAAGGCGGCACATGCGAGGGAGCAGGGGCAGTGGAGGCGGCTCCTAGCTCTTTCTCCACAGCTGCACGGGTCCCAACCCTTCAGCCACGCCCCTTTCCCTTGCACTTTCTTCCCAGGTGTTTTCATCCGCAGGCCCTGCCCCTGCGCACACACACTCACGCAGTTCAGGGTTTTTTGTTTTTTTTTTGTTTTGTTTTGTTTTTTTTCTCCCTGCCTGTGTAGCCTAGTATTCATCCTTCAAGACTCGTGTCAGAAGTTAAATTCACCAGGAGAACTTTCACGACTGTTAAGTCCGTGTCTTTTCATCCCTCATCATAATGGCCATGCTAAACCATGAGCCTTCTTAAGCCTGGATAGATTCAGGGCTCTACCTCTGCCTTTGCCATTTTTCTTTTGTGTTGAAGTCATGTTTTCACGTCCTAGTCTGCTTGAATAGACCACAATATCTTTAGAAGGTACAAAGGTACCATGTCATCTTTATGTTTACGTCTCTAGTGCCAACAGGAGAGAGAAAATCTTTCTACCCTATGGAGGTTTCATAATTGATTCTTTGAAATAGAATGAGAGTAGGCAGGTAAACACGAGCAAAACCTGCATATACGCATGAGAGACCCACACAATGTAAGGCTCAAAGAGGAGCCAGATGATTGAAGTTTACACAGCACCCTAAGCATAGAACTGGAAAAGGGGCTTGGGGCTTCTGGGAGAGAGATAACAGCAAACTAAAGGATGTTGGGCAAAGGCTGCTCTGATATGAAGATAAAAAGTCTCCCAGGTAATAGGAGACAGCCCAGAGTAGCCCCTACTGGTACAGATATTTACTAATGTAGATTTTCTTTGGGGAATGTAAATTTTTCTCAAAAGAACAACTTTTCAGAGCTACTCCAGTGACTGCAGTTTCTCCAAATAATGAGCTCAACATATTCCAAAGAAGTGTATTTTGGGGTGCCACATTCTAACTTCAAAATGTCTACTATAGTACTGGGTTCAGAGTTTACAAAGATGTGAGAGGTAGCTGGGCAGGTGGTGCATGCTCAAGCAGGAGAATCTGAAATTGAAGCCCAGCATGAGAAATTTAGTGAGTTAGTGATTGAAATTAAAAAAAAGAAAGAACGAAAAGAAAAGAGGCTGGGCATGTAGCTGAATGTGAAGGTCTGGGGTTCAATTTCAAATTCTTAAAAACATGAGGTGTAGGAAAAAAGAAATTCAGTGTCTGGGCAAATGAAACATTAGGAAAATAGGAAGCTGGGATGAGGGTGCAGATAATGACTGAGAAGAGGAACTCTGATCCCAGGCTTCTTTAGAAGATCCATTTGTTCGTCAAACACTTCCAACATACAATGCCACAGGCTAAGCAGTTCCATTCTAAAAAGGAAGAGTAGGAGAATAGAGAGAAATTGGACCAAAACAAGTTTTGAACCCAGCAAGACAAGAGGCAAATCCTGTAACTGTGCCCAGTATCTGGGGTAAATGATGGTGAAGTGGTGGCGGAGGCAGGATGTGGCCTCCAAAGGCTTGAGTGGCCCTGCTCCTACAGTGATTCTTCCTACTGTAATCTTTGTCTGTTTTTTTCTCAGGCTGCCACTGCCCACAGCCTGCAGCCTTCCTAAGGGCATAATCCCTGTAAATTGGCTGGCTTCTTTACATTTTCAGGGTCACCGTTGCACCTTAGGCTTTTTCCTTTACAACTTCGTACACTGCCCTCCAAGAGCGCACTTCTTGGCCTCCAAGTTCCTCCTCTGAAATCTGGGTGGAAACTTCCCAGATTTCTGTATTCTGTAAGCCTGTAAAACCAGAACCCCATGGACTTCACCACTGCCTTGAGAAGTAGCCTGGTTCCCTTGGGCTAATGCTGTAGAGGCTTTAAAGTTTTTAGATGATTGAACTCTAGGTGGATGGACTCTAGCAAACATTATTCTCTTTGGAGATACATTTCTCAGAGCAAAGTCTTTTATTTTTTCACCCTCCAACTTGATGAAGGGTGGGGTCTTACTGACTTTTGAGCAGCCTTTAAGGCATCTTTTTTATAGTCCTGATTGTAAGCACTTGGCTTTTAAAAGAATGTTAACAAAGGAAACTTGAAGAAATTTATGACAACCAAACTATCACTACAAAAAATTTCCAAAGGTCAGTTGGATAGGGAAACAGGAAACAACCACTACAAAGAACACAGTAGCAAGTTTATCCTTAATAGAGAGAACATCTAAAAAAAAGTAAATGAAAGAGTGGAATATCCACAGAATTACAAAATGGCAGTACTTAAAACACTCATATCAATCATAACCCTAAATGCTACTGGCTTCAACTCACCAGCAAAAGACATAGATTGGCTAACTGGATTAAAAAATACAGTCCAACCCATGTTGCATCCAAGTGACACATGTGTGGGGGGGAGCAGGGGTAGCAATACTCTTTGCTGACAAGGGCTTTAAGCCAAAACGGGTCAAAAAAGACAAAGAAATTCACTTCATTCTTGTAAAGGGAATGATCCAGCAAGAGGAACTGACAATCATAAACATTTATGCCCTGAACCATGGTGCAACCAGCTACATAAAACAAAAGCTACAGGACTACCATGCTGTGAGGAACTCCCTTCCAGGTAGTCTCTGTCATGGGATGACTTTTGATGACCACCATGTGTGGACTGTGACCTTGTAAAGCTGTAAGGTGAAATAAATCTTTCTCCTCTTAAGCTGTGTATGTTGGATATTTCATCCCAGCAATGAGAAAACGACTAAGCTTGAGGTGCCATTGGAAGGTAAAAGAAACTTTAAAATGTGGGGCCATCAGAAGAAAATTAGGTCACGAGTCATGCTCTCGAAGGGTACATTGGCAACATGGTCCCTTCCAGTGTCTCTTTTTGCTTCTCACATGCCACGAAGTGAGGAGCTTTCCTCTGTCACAGCTTCCTGCCATGATATTCTGCCTCTCCAATCCCCCAAACAACAGTCAACCAGCTATGGCTGAAATTTCTGAAACCATGAGCAAAATTAACTTTTTCTCTTTACAAATTGTTTATATTAGTTGTTTTATCATAGTAACAAAAAGCTAACTAACAGTTTTGTCCTCATGAGAGGTTAGATAGACTAGAGAGTGGGATTAGAGTAGAATTAGGAGCTGCAATGCGATGGAAAACCTTTGCAATAATGAGTAGCAAACGGGAGGTGGGAAATGGTCCAGAACAAAGGAAGGCAGCTTCATTAAGCAGCGTGACGATTCTGGAAAAGATAAAGTTGTCGCTTGAAGAAAAACTTGTATCTAAGGACAGATTTTTTTGTACTTATTAAAATATTTGCTTTTTGGCGAGTACTAGGACTTGAACCTAGAGTCTTCTTACTAAGCAATATCCTAGTGTGTTGTTTTTTTTTTTTTTTGAGACAAACTCTTGTATAGTCCCAAAATTGCTCATGCTGAGCTCAAATTTATGTTTCTCCTCTCTCAGTCTCCTGGGGTGCCAGGTTTATAGATGTATACCTTCAACCTGGCCGAATTGTTTGCTTTTGTTGTTGCTGTTGTTAAGGATAGAGATTTGGGCATATTTGTAGGCTGAAGGAAAGTAGGTCGGGGTCAGTCAGAGAAGAAGGAGGGAGAAAGAGCAAGGACAAGTGGGGAGGATGAGACCATTATGGGCCTGTTGAGGAGGAAATGGTGAGGATACTAAGAGAATATTAAATCTGAGACAGAGGGAAGGGAACTCGAGAAGGTTCCAGTTGGACGAATGCCATGTAGCTATTCCTCAATGTGTAAAGCTGTGTTACCTGCAGAATGAGAGGGCTAGATGATTCGAAAAGAAGCTACAAGCTACGGAGATGTGGAATCACCAGCTATTGTGGTTTGGTTGTAGAGTGTCCCTCCAAAGTCTCATGTATTAGAATGTTATGGACTGTCTGTGGAACCATGTGCTTTTGGGAAACTGGGGCCTCGTCTGGAGAGGTGGATTATAGGTGTGTGGTGGAAGACAGACATGTGGCAGATTATAGACAGCAGGTGTGTGATTGATTTATAAATGTGTGGTGGGGACTTAAACTTGGAAGGAGTGGAACACTGAGTCTGGACCCAGAAGGGGTGGATCACTGGGACAGGACCTGGATGAACATATGCTGACTCCTTCCTCCCTGCTGGGATTTGACCTGGCTTCCTGTTTGCAAGGAGATGAGGAGCTGCTTCCACCTCTGCCTCTGCCGTGTGCTTTCACTGTTGCTGGCTGCCCAAGAGTGCACTGTGATCTTCTGAAGCTGTGAGCTAAAAGAAACGTTTTCTCCCCTAATTTGTGTATGTTGGATATGGAGTCACAGCAATGAAGCCTTGATTGGGACCCTACTAGCAGCTGTCACTGAACATCATGAAGTAGAAGAGGCCATTTTGTGAAATGGACCAAGTAGAATGAAAATAATAATTTGAAAGGTGTATTTTTTAGGAAGGAAAAGGCAGTAAGTATTAGAAATGTGTATTTCACAGATGTACCTGAAATAGTTTGATTCTAGATTTGGTGTGACATGCAAATTTTGGACTCTTTGACATGGAAATGCCATCCCAGCAAATAATGGACAAAATCAAAACAAGGTCAGGTGGTGGGATGTGGCTGCAGGCAGTGACTAGAATGCTTTGGCTCCAAAGGACAAATTACTTCCTTTGCAAGTTGGGTTATAATGATGTAGAAAGCCAACCCAGCAAGATCCAGCCTTAGGGCAAATGGTATTCACTGGCAGGGAACCTCATGGAAGGGGCTCCCGCTGGCAGGAGTGGTTTCTAATTCTTCTCAGTGGGAAAGGAATTCCCTCTGCTCTTTTTTTTTTTTTCTTTTTTACCATGTAATCTCAGGCAATTAAATTTTAGATCTCTCATTTCTGTGTCAAAATCATGCTGAGCCTTGGTAAAGATATGTAAGTGGTGCTAAGGGTATCTTTATGTGTTCCTTTCGGATACCAGCCCAGCTGCCCACGTTCCATGTGAGGATGCTTGTGTGATTAATGTTTGGATCTTATTTGGTAGCTGGTAAGTATATTGCATATAGTACTCTGTTATTCAAGGCTGGCTCAAGTTTTTTTTTTTTTTTTTCTTTTCTGTCTCTGAAAGTAATGCTGTCAATATAATAGGGTTAATTCTTCTGAACTCGCCATTTTAAATTAGTGGTTATCTTAGTTACTTTCTTGTTACTGGGGCATAATACCTGATACCCACAACTTAAGGAAGGGAAGATTTATTTTAGCTCACCATTAAGAGGTCTCAATCCTTGTGTATTTGGCCAGCAGTGTCAGAAGTCCATGGCAGCATGGCCTGGTGGAGGAAAGAAACACATCCCATTGCAGCCAGGGAGCAGTGAGTGTAGGGTGGAGCTGGGGCCAAGCATATTCCACTCTAGTTCCTGTCCCCAGTGACCTGTTCTTCCACCCAGGCCCCACCACCTTTCAGCCTGTGCAACCATTCATGGATTAATCCACTTGGTCCAACTAATCCCATGAATCATTCACCTTCCAATACTTGAAGATTTTTGGGGACACTTCAGATTCAAACCGTAACAGAGGGAGACAAACCTTAGTCAGATCGCTGGGATTAAGCTGTAGTTGCAGTTGGGTTTTACTGAGAAACTTTGCCTTAGTACTTTTTATTTGTTTGTTTTGTGTTGCATTTTCTTTGGAGGTACTGGAAATGGAACCCCAGGCACCTCAGGTATGCTGGCCAGACACTCTACCATTGAGCTGCATCTCTAGCTACACCTGAGATTTTTAATTTGGGAAAAGAAGGTCACCAGCATTGTTTCCCATTGGCTATTATTCCTTGCATATATCCCTCTTACCTGGAAATTATGTGGAGTGAAAGGGAATAAAAGGCACCTGTTAATAGATTTCATGAGAATGTTGGGAAGAGAGAAATAATGCTGTCTTTGTGAAGCCAAGTATAGGAGGAGGGAGAGACAGACAGACAGACAAATCTCGTGGGACATTGTTTTTAAACATTTGTGGTGATTGTGTTTGAAAGCAGACTAGCTTTCCTACTTTCCCTCAGCCAGCATGCTGCTTTTTTTCCTTGTGGCAGTTGAAGTTGGCTTTCCGTCACTTATTTTGAAAAAAGAAAAAAGAAAGAAAACAACTTCGAATAAAACAAAAGTGACTGGCAAGGCTGAATTGGGGCATGCTTGTGCCTTCAACTGTAATATCCTTTTTAAAATCACCAGAACATCATTCCTATCAACAGTTTTATCCTTTATAGCTATTAACTTCAAAACAACATGACATGGCTACCTGAAGAAGCTGGTTCATTCTTTCCCCTAGTGAGAACAGACCAAGAGCACGCTGCGGGTAGTTCAAATGCTCCGCAGTCGAGAAGCGGGGGGAAGAGCGCAGCAGGTTATCACCGCTCAGCAGTGGCAGAAGCTTCATGCCGCTTTCTCAGGAATACGGAGAGCTAGCTTAGCCCATGTTGAGAGAAATTTGCTACTGGCCCCGCCTATGCTCCTGTCTCCACCTCCTCTGTCCCCGGCTTTTTGATCAGAAGTTGAGGCACTTCACCCAGGTGGCGTATAGCCTTTGTAAAAACACGTATGATACCTTTTCCTCACTTTTTTTTTCTTTTTAAGTTCTGATTAAAAATAACCCAACCACAATACTTACGATTTCTTGAGGCAGGATCATTTGGATATCAGATATGTAGAAAGGAGACAAAGCAAACCATAATTTAATAAAACATTTTACAAAACCTGCAGCTTCAGGAAAGAATCAAAGTCATCCAAGGTTGTCCCTTTTTCTTTTTATGTTTTTCTTCCTGGACCATGACACCCCAGATTCCTTAAAGATACATTAAGTCTAGAAATTAATTTAGGGGACAGAGTAAATTAAAGAACCTGATTTGGAGCACATTCAGAGAACTCAAAGAGTGTTTTTAGGCAAAACATCTTAGCTCATTCCCCTTGCTAGGTGGAATGCTAGAAAAAGAGCCATAATCTTTTTACCTGTCGGGAGGCCAAACCCCAAACTTTCTATAGATGCACAAATTCCATAGGATTTTTACTCTTGTGAAAAAAAAAAGACATGAATGCGTCTAGCTCTGGCCACAGAGCTCACCTGTTCCCATCTCCAGAGGGTCCACGCTTTGTGTGTGTACTTTTGAGTTTTTGTCATACTGTCACAGGAGAGCTCACGTATTCTTCGTTTGTGTACTTTTGTTAGGAAATGTGACAGGACAGGCAGGTTGATTGCAGAGCGAGGCCTGGGCTGAAGCTGGGAGAACAAACTGGAGCAAAAAACAGCCACGGGCAAAGATGGGGCCTGTTGTGAGCTCCTTTGTCTTGCCTGTCCGCTTCCTGGGTTTCTTCCCTCAGAAACATTTCTTGGGATTCTCATGGGGCAAGTCCCAAGGGAATAAAGAAGGGAGAAGACGTTAGGTGGGGGATTCACCAGGGAGGTGTGCATATGTGTGTGGGCAGCTCACATGGAGTAGGCCGTTAGTTTATCTTTCATTATTCCCAAACAATCTCATGCAAATATGCTCTTCTGAAATGTTCCGTAGACTTGCAAGGTAGAAAAAGCAGATTTAATAGGAAACAACTTCAGGGATACTGAATCGTCCAATAAAGCCTGACTTGAGTGTACTTTTGGTTTTGTAATTGTAACCCTGAACACAGTGGTTTAAATAAATTTTGCTTCCAAAAGAGTTAAAGAAAGAAAACTGGGACTCTCATACATTTTCATTTTGAAACAAGAAAGTTATTAAAGAACTATAGCAGATTCTTTACTTAGGAACAATATGGACAGGCTTTGGGCTGGGAACAAAGGTAGTCCATCCAAAGTAAAAGGTAAGTCGATCATCTCTTTGGCATCATTGCATTAAAATATTTTGTAAAGGCTGTGTCTGAGCTGAGATGCTCTAGAATTAGCCACCTATGACTATACGTGTGTGTGTGTGTGTGTGTGTGTGTGTGTCTGTGTGAAAGTGGAGTCAGTACATTAAAAACTAATCCATTCTTGAGTCTTAGCTACTTTCTCCTTGTTAGGACACAGTTTGAGGGAGGAAAGGCTTATTTTACCACACAGTTGCAGAAGATTTTAGTCCATTCACAGGCAGCTTGCGATGGTGGAAGGGCATGGGAAAGGCCTAGCCAGATAAAAGCTGTTCACAGCATCACATGAGGAGTTGGAGTGTGAGAGAGAAGGCGGAATTAGTGTATAGCCTTGAAGCTCATATTCTAGTTATCCACCCCTTCCAGATTGTATCCTAGTGATTCTCCCATTCTGACCAATCCCCACCTGTTAGTAGCAGAGGAAATCAATGGATTACCGCCCATGGTTGAATTGTCTTCCAAACATGAGGCTTTTGGGGGATATTATAGACCCAAATTATAACATTCTGTCCTGATTCCTGAAAAGAGTCATGTTTATCTTATTATGCAAAATGTACTTAGTCCATATTTAAGGGTTTCCAAAGTCTTAACAGTTCTAGTACCGCTAAAAAAGTCTGAGTCCAGAGTCTCCTATAAGTCTCCAGGCAAACACTCAGCTATAAGCATCTGCGAAAATCAAACAAAATTTAAACACTTCTGACACACAATGGTACAAAGTTAGTATTCCCATTACAAAATGGTGGAATAGGAGGATAGAAAAAGTCAGACCAAAGCAATATTGAAACCCAGGAGGGGAAACACCAAAGTCCTGCAGTTTTATTAAACCCTGTAGCTCTACATTCAACAACCTGGTCAAGCTGTGCAAGATGTTACCTCCAGATTCCAGTGGCTGTCTTGATTCTATGGCTTTGCCTCTGGCTATATTCTCTGTGGTTTTCTCTTGGCTGGACTCCTCTCACAGCCTGTGGCCTTCATCAGCAGATGATTCACGCTGCTAGTGCCTCCAAATTTCTGGGGTCTCCTCTGCATTTTTGCCTTCACCGTCAACTGCACACACTGCCCTAGAAAGGCAGATTGCCTGGCCCTGTCTTGGTTACTTTTTCATCTTTGTGATTCAATACTCAACATCCAAAAATTAGGGGAGGAAAAGTTTCAGTTCAGATCACAGTTACAGAGGGTCACAGTCAACTCAGGGACAGCTGGCAACAGTGAAAGCACATATCAAAGGTGGAGGTAGAGGGAGCTCCTCATGGCGTTGCAGACAGATAGCCAAGTCTAGTCCAGTCAAGTCAAGTCCCTTCCAGAGGAAGGTAGCAGCACTTATGGATTCCAGGTCCCACCCCAGTGATCCACCCCTTCCAGGTCCAGCCTCAGTGTCCCACCCCTTTCAGGTGTGGTTCTAATCCACCCCACACCTATAATCCAACCCACACACTTGCAATCCAACCCTCCAGACCAGGCCCCGATCTTCCAACACCACAGACAATCCACCACATCCAAATACAGGGGACTTTTGGAGGACATTCCAGGTCTGAACCATAAAAGCCTCTAAGACTGTCTTGTGGAATCTGGGCAGAAGTCTTCCTGGTCCCTCTTTAATATTGCCACATAAAAGAGAAATTGATTTTGGGGGAGTGACTGGGAATAAAACTCAATGATGATTGAAAGGTCCTACAGATTCATTGTGATGTATATTTTAAATAAAGGCTTGGCAACAACATACTTTATATCAGTTTCTGGCTAATAGAAGGAGAATACGAAGAGATGAGCAACACGAGGTAATTTATCAAACTCTACTGTTATTTCTTGCTGATGAGACAGTGTAGGGTTGGTCCTGTTGCCTTATAGGATGAAGACAACCTATTGTGAGCACAAAAACAGCTCCTTTATTTTTACATGCATTGATCAATTTTATTTTGTGCTTGAGAAGATGGATTTGTGTAGTTCAGGTAAGGGGGCTTTGTTTTGACAGCAAAAAGATAAAAATTGTGTTTTAGGATTAAAAAATGACCACACATTGACTTTCAAATATCTTACAAGGTGTGATAAAGATACTAAGTTAAGGAGAGTTATTACAGTAAAATACACATTGGCCTAAGTTCCCCTTGAAATTCTCCCCCTTATTTGAACACCTCATCCCATCACTCTGGCTGCTCTTTGAAGCTGTTGTGGACGTCCTCTTGTCCTCAGAGGTGCTGCCGCAGCTGACTCTACGCTCTGAATTGATTAAGCATGGTTACCTTATACCAAAGGGTCAGAATTCACACAGTGCCGGATCCAGTGAACACGGTGAAGAAGGGACAAACTCTACTGTTTCGATAAGCCCGCCTTTCTGGAACCGGCACTGAGCATTGACATCTGCTGTGCTCTTGCTCGTGACTTATAAAGACCCTCACAAAGAGGACTTTTAGAATGGCCAAAATGGTAGCAAGTATAATTCGTTAAGATTATTTGAAGGAAGGGGAGTATTTTTGACAGGAATTAATGACACCGTGTCATTAACTGTAATGACTTTTTAGAATTTAAATTTAAACATTCAATGTTTAGGTGACTCACACCTCATATTTTTCAGATAGAAAGATTTGAAGTCAAGGGAAATTGTTTCTTTCTTAAAGCCACAATGGCTACCAAACCATTGCCTGTGTGTCGGAGGTTTTGTGACCTATCGTCCAGCCATTTCTCAGGAGTTCACCCCACGTTCTTCTCAGACACCAGCTGAGCGACTTCCATCCCTCCTCCTCTTGATTTTTGATCTTCAAAATCCTCAAGCACGTTGACACACTGTACTGTGTTCAGATTCTGGGCTCCTGTGAAGGGGACTGCACTTGTTTGGAAACACCGTACATATTCAGTGAGTGATTATTTCTGACTCTCATGTTCAAGGATTAGTGTAGCTACTGGCCGCGCCACACCAAGTAAGTCAATCATAATTCTGCTTTGTGTCATTTTGTAAGTCAGTCGTCTGAAAAACAACTGCAAGGGAGTTCTGGGATGGAGCTCTGACATTGCTTCTTGCCACAGGCACTGTTCTCCTTTCAGCTACAAAGAGATTGTTCTTAATTGAATTATAGGACAAACAAGGTCCTTTATTACTAATGTGGAAAAAGAAAACCTAGATTGGATATACCTACTTACAAATCTTTAAAATGAAATGCTTGCTTAAAAAATACAAACTAGTGGTGAACCCAGATATTAGATGAAAATTTGATTAAAAATTATGGTATGGTATGGTATGGTATGGTATGGTATGGTATGGTATGTTCTATGAAAAGACAGCACAGATGTTTTAAGAGAAAGAACAGGAAACCTTAGTTAGTTGAGGAGCAAGGAAAGTTCTTGGAGAAATCACTTAATGTGGACCAGAAAGTTGTAGATGAGCCAAGCAGGGTGAGATGATTAGCCAGAGGGGGCAGCACGTGTGGAAGAAGCTGCTGACATAGAGAAAAGCGTGAGTGTGTGTGTGTGTGTGTGTGTGTGTGTGTGTGTGTGTGTGTGTGTGTGTGTGAAAGGTAAGGAAGTCATGTCCTAAGGCTTCATTTTGGCTGCTACAAGGAGTTTTGAGTTGGGTAAAGAAAATGGACAAAATGCTTTTCTTGTCTTCCTTTTTGAAGGATATGAACCATTTACCAACTTGACTTTTTTTGTTTGTTTGTTTGCTTTTTTACTTAAACCCTGCTTTGCTCTTAAATAAGAGGTAGCTTCTTTTTTATATATCAAATACTTCACTATATTCAAAGTCCTTCTTTTGTGATCATTATGAGAAACAGGTAAGTCTGCTATTGACCTTGTGCCACAGGGTATGTTGTTCTTCAGATTAGTCTGACTAAATCCTTTTCTTCATTGTGGTGACTAACACTCGGCCTCTGGGAAATACCTCTGCCTGGGCACTGGGCTTCCTGCCTGCACCATTCACGCTGCAGACGCAGCTGGTTTGTCACATTAGAGAGTGATTCCCCAGCCAGGATGTTATGCTAGAGCCCACGTTGTCTTTGGCCACAGAGACATGACACTGCCTAATTCTTGGTGTTCTTTCCTGTAACTTGATTAGTGGTCATGGATGTCGAGTGGCTAAGACAGCACCGGAAATCTTGAAGTTGTCCATAGGAGAAAAAGTAACATGATTAGTTTTCTCCAGGATGCTCTTTCAGCAAGAGTTTCCAAATTGACCAAATTGACCAGTAGTCAGAATCACAAGAGGAACTGAGCTACTCACTGAGATTCAGGGCTTCTTGGCTGAGAACAGGAAATCCCTGACCAACCCATTTGGGAAGCTGCTGTTTAATGGGGATGGACACAGCTGACTGTAGATGGCATTATTAGGTTGATAGACTTCAGCAGCAGGAGGGTCAAAGTACAGAGTCCAAAATGACATGCTTTAGGAAGGAAACAAAGACTTCCATGTATAGAATTATACTCATTTGTTAGCCTTGAGACCCGAAGCAATCCTATAGGGTGGACATAATGACATTTTAAAGTTACATATTGTACACATCCCTGATTGCTATACTGAGAAACAGGGTCTCTAAATCTTCAGCCTAAGGGGTGTGGCAGAGCCTAGGACCCACAGATAGCAGAAGGACCCCTTAAAGACCCTTAAAGACCTTCCTGCCTTGGGCTGAGACCTGGTTTAAATTAAGAATTTATCTCTCTAAAATTTTTTTTTCCAAGTTTCTTATGTGATTAAGGTCCCTGAGGGAAACACTGACTCCCTAGGAAGGAGAAGAAAGATATTTTGGAATTCCAAAGTAGCTTCTAAGTAAAAGCGTCGACAGGCATCATAATTACCCTAACCTCCTAAGCCCAGAACTGACTCCTGTGTGCATAAAAATGCTTCCAGGCCTGGCTTTGATGCAGATGCTTTCTCAGCCTTGCCCACCTTCCGGAAGGTGTAGTTCTCACTATCCAAACTCAGGCTCTGGGGCAGACAACTTCCTGGCCCTGCTCTTTCTCCCTTGTGTGTATAACTGCGTGGCCCCCATGAGTCTTTCATCAAGCACAAAAGCAGAGAAGGGCGAGGAGGAGCAAGTCCTTCACAGTGTCAGGATCTGGCTTCTGTGTCACAACGCGGTACCGGAGGTCTTTCTCCGAGATCATGCACACACTGATTTTTTTTTCTTTAAAAATATTGAGATCGTGTTTGTATAACCCTCAAGCAGTTATAACTCTCCTTACGTTCTATAGGTTTGTAGGTTCTTTTCTTCTTCTTCTTCTTCTTCTTCTTCTTCTTCTTCTTCTTCTTCTTCTTCTTCTTCTCCTCCTCCTCCTCCTCCTCCTCTTCCTCCTCCTCCTCCTCCTTCGATATAGTAGATTGAACCCAAGGTCTTTGCACTTGGTTAATTCCTTTTGTTTTGTTTTGTTTTGAGCGAAGTTACTGTATTTTGCTAAACATCCCAGGCTGGGCTCCAACTTGCACTTGCTGGGCTAGCACTGCTGAGCTATTTCCTTAGCCCCATTTGTCATTTTCTTTGGATTGGTGAAAGAACATAGTGGCCCACGCGAGAGGCCATGTAGAAAGAGATGCCATTTATCAGTAGACACAGTGTGTTTTATCTTCAGTTTCTTTGCATGCAGGTCCTTCAAGTGGCCTACAAGTTAGAATCTAGGTCATTCCACAATATTACAGAACATTCAAATTAAAATACCTTTAAACCACTCTTCTTTGAGGTAAGCTCTTTGCTAAAGGAAGTAATTTTTCTTTCCTGGCTAAGCAAATAACTCAAGATAATTCCTTCAGCCTCACCTCCCAGATGTCTGGGAATATAGGCTTCACCAACACAACTGGCTTTCTTAGATACTTTCTCATTGCTGGGGCAGAAAACCTGACATCCACAATTTTCACAAAGGAAAGATTTATTTCAGCTCACAGCTTTAGGAATTCACAACCCATTTATGGGCAGCCAGCAATGGTAGAAATACATGGTGGAGGCACAGCCATAGAGCTGTTCTTGGCACGGCAGACAGATAAACAACTGAGGGAAAAAGGGCAGAGCTTCCCTTCCAGTTCCTGTCCCAGTTCCCGCCCCTCTGACCAGGTCCCACCCATGATTCCATTGGTATTTCACAACACCCTGATGTACAAGGCTTTGTGGAGCCATTTCAGATCCAACCGTCACAGGCGTGTTGCGGTTTTTGTAGCTGATTTCATCTGCTTTTGATAGTTTCAAATGGCTGTATCATTTTGGCTTATAAGGACTTCAATAGGTACTTTGGGAAGACTCTGGTGTGGGGGGAGGCAGTTCCGTTGTTCTCCTGGGAGTCCTTGCTCACCAACCTTGGTGGGGGATGGGATGAAAAAGACTACACCACAGAGTTGAAATGCAAGAGAGATAAAGGAATGGTAAGAGACTGAAGGGGGAAAGCAAAGAAGGGAGGAGAACTGAGTGTGGACGAAGAGGAAGGGATCAGAAAGACAGACAGGGAGAAGAAAAATAAGGGTTTCTCATCCTCCACAATTGCTACTGTATGATGCCAGTTTCTTAACACACTTACTGTAAAGGAAAGTGTGTGCACACAAATGGAATGTCATGCTGCAGAGTTTGTGGGAACCTTTTAGTGTCCTGGTGGGAATCTAATCAAAAAGTTGAACTGGCAGTGGTGACATCCGTCTCTGGCCTTCCTCGGAAGCCTCTATTTCCTGCCTTCTCTCTTTGTAAAAGGGCAGTAGCCCTTTCAGATGAGCGTAGCTCCTGTGGAGAGGCCTCCTAGCCCACAGCCACGTACTTATAATAGCGTCTCTCAGAGTTTTTTCTTTTCTCTTTCCCTTTTTGCTGATTCTTTGAACGGTGGTGGCAGAGTACTCTAACGTTTAATCCATTTTTTCCCCACTCCGCTACGTAAGCTTATTATTTCTTTTGCTTAAGTTCTAGCCAGCTCTGTGCTAAGTGCTGGGGAAGGGCTGGGTTGGAGAACAAAGCAAGAGAGCCTCCTCAATATGACAGAAGAATCTTAGATGCAGACAGAGTGTGTGGGCCAGAAACACGAAAGACACATTTCCCCAGAGTTTGGAAAATGCTCCCTCAACTGGGAGTGGAAGCTGAGGGTCTGGAGCATGGAATGTGGACATGTCCCTGCAGAGCGTGGAAAGCACAATGCCCGGGGGCAGCAGGGTCCCCTGTGCTGCTGGATCAGGGATTCCTCTAAAGTAACTGGCTGGGCCCAAAGACTCAAGAACTTGCTGGCAGAACTCAGCTAACGGGATGGACTGAGTCAATACTGCACTACCTCCAAGAAACACAAATGTTTTCGGCGCAAATGTTTGAAAGCTGGTGTTGCCATAACATAGAAACAAAGACAAGATGGCTTAAGCCCAAAACGGCATTTTCTCACCGTTCTGGTGGCCTAATATGTGTGGTAAGGCATGGTCAGGGCTAGTTCCTTCTGAGGGCCGTAAGAGAATCTGTTCTATTTGTCTCTCTGACTCACAGGGCGTTACTGTCCATCACTAGTGTTCATCGTCCCCTTGTGCGATGCTCGTATCTCAGCCTTTATCATCACGTAACATTTTTCTATGTGCCCAGCTCTGTTCAAATTTTCCCTTTCCACAGGGACACCAGCCACACCGGATTAGGGCCTCCCTAGGGTCCTTATCTTAACTTGCCTCCCTCTGTTGAGATACTACCTCCACATATGATCCACATAATCCTCCCAGTAATTCAAGTCCTATCAGCAAATGAGTTTAAACAGCCAAGATACCAGCTGCAATTTTCTCTCTGCATTTGAAATTGTCAATCTCATTTTCAGTTAAAGAAATAGGTTTCCACGAGTTGGGGAGAAGCTGCATTAGCCTCTGACTGCCTGAGAGTGTTATTTTCTAAGGTGTAGGGAGGACTGGAGATACAAATGAGTGCAAAACTTTATCTTCCTGTGTTGAGATGAAATCTAGAGAAAGAGGACTCAGCGAAGGAACTGAAAAGTAGGTGTGTGAACAGGAGAGAGGACAGAGGGAGCTCGGGAAGAGAGCCCCTCGGAGCGTTGGTGTGCTGTAAAGGAAGTGCTAAGTCACCTAAAGTTGTGACTTCTCATTCTCTCGTCTCCATGTGACTTCGCCTTTTATAAAAACACTGATCTTGGATATAGTACTCTGTGCATGTCATCATATTCTGGGTTGTGCTAGGGAAAACTGGAAGGAGGTCAGCAGCGACTTGCAATTAGCTTATAGGACTCCACAGGATTTCTTCTCTCTCCTTGTCTCTTTCTTCCCAGTTGAAGTCACAGTGGGATGCTGACACATCAGGAAGGCCACAGGCCACCAATGTAAAGCAGAGACAACAAGACTCAGTCCTCACAGAGATCATGAGTCATCTTTCAAGAGAGAAAGGGAAGTGTTCCGCCCAGCATGATAAGTCTAGAAAGCTACCCATAGCTAAATGTTCAAATAGTCTGTCAATTCCGTTGAAGAATGAATAATAGGTACCCTTGAACTTTGATCTTTCAATTTCAGATGAAATTTGAGCCTTTTAGAAGTTAGTAATTTTTTTCTTTAAGGACAGGAAATGAGAAGTTTTTGTTGACATTTATAACAAGAATTCTAGACATCAGAAAACTTTTTGATGGTTTAAAAAGAAGTGAATGGAAGCTGTCTGTGTGGATTACAATATGGTCAGTGGCCTAAAGATAAATAGTGAATCTGGGGGCTTCTGTGCCCCAATAGCATCCCATGGCCTTGGAAGGGCAGAATGTCTGTAGAGCAGAAGTGAGGAGCAACTTCATTTGTAGGGCCTTGGTGATGGGGACTGTGTGCAGATACAGGACTGGCCCGGGAAGTTGCAGTGGTGGAGTTACAGAACAGAAATCACACATACCAGTGTCTCCTGGCAAATTTAGGAAAGAGAGTTGGATCACTTGTGCCCCCTGGGTATAACTGGGACCGGCTGTAAGTAGGACACCTGCACAGACAACTGGGAAAACCTCAGGTTCTTCAGCTTGACTTAACTCTGTCAAACTGGCAGCAGTGTGAGCAGACTGTGTCTGTCAGAGATACAGACTGTAAGATTCAGGGTTCTGAAAGTGGAGACCTCCAAATAGCACAGGAGGGTAGCTGTTCTCTTGTTTTGCTTTGCGTTTGTGATGCTAAGGACAGGACCAGGGGCACCAACACGAAGGCAGGTATCTGCTACTGAGCTACATGCCGAGCGCTGGCACATAGTTTTAAAAGGAAATTGAGCATCCATGGATTTATGTCTATGAGAAGTTCTGGAGTCAGTCCCCTGTGGGTACTGATAGATGACTATATTTTCCTCGATGTTTTTATGCTTTTCCAGAATCACTCATTTGCTTTGTTTTTTCTTTAATTTGATATATAACTACTTGGTATGATTAATTCACACACATATGAAGGTAGGTATAGATACATGCATATGTGTTTTTTGTTTGTTTTGATTTTCCAGGTGCTGGAATGGAAACCAGGACCACTTGCCTAACATGCTAGGCAAGTGCCTTGTCACTGAGCTATAGCCTTAGCCTTGCGCACATATTACATATGTTTATATATGTCAATACATTTGGACTATATGAATACTCTAGAATCAGTTGCCAACTAGCACCTCTGCTTTCAAGAATCAAAGGTCTAAATCATGCAAAAAACACAATCCAACATAAAAAAATGACAGGAAAATTTAAACATCTGCCCTCCTCTTCTCTAGCCTGCAGGTTCAAGACTAATCAATAGAAGAAAGTTTCCTATTTCTTGGAGAAAGGGTGGGAGGAGTGTTTATTCATTTTTGCCTACTTGGCTTTTAGCACGGTGTTTGGAATGAAAGGGTATCAGAAAACATTTGTTGGATGAATCAAAACCCTTAGAAACACAGGAAGATAAGCATCCACAATCCAAAAATATGCTGCCTTGGCATTCAGGATTATTTTGGGTTGAATCAATCAGATTCAGGAAAGCTCTCTACCCTATTTTGATTTTTCTAAGACCAAGACTTGGATCCACAAAGACAAAGCTGTCCTGTGCCGCCAACACCAGGCCAGACTAAGATTAACCACTGAAGATGACTTCGAGGTCTTGTTATCTGAGATGACATTCAATGAATCTTCACTAACAAGCTTTCTTGACTAACTTTTGCCTGCCATTTATTTTCCTTCCCACAATTGTCTGCCCTAGAGACTCTAAGCCTTTTCTCTTTGTCACTTTTATAAAATGTGACTGTTCTTTGTTAAAGCTGTTAAATAAGCAGGAATTCAAAGCCGGGTTTTTGACACTTGCCCATTCCGCGGCTAACTCCCAAGGCCACATGAAATGCACATAATAGTGACTTTTTGTTTTTCTCTTATTAATATTTCCTTTGTAACAAAGGTCTGTTTCAAGCAATAAGTCGTAAGGATTGGAAAAAAAAATCTTATTTTATAGTTCTTCCCCACACGATGGACACCAGAGACTTCTGTGTTTAGTTGCTTCCTCAATAAGAGGCTGAGGAGGAATACCTGGCCGCCTGGGGGTTGATTTCAGAATTTGGAATGAGGCATGATGACCAGTTTGCTCTCAGAAAAGAAGTTTTTTTCTTTGCTTGGAACAAAGTAAATGAGAACATCTACACCAAAAGGAATAAATGCAACCCTAGGCAAGGTGTCACTGTGGTGATGGGGTAAAGAAGAGTGATCTGGGGAAGAGGGAGGCGGGAGACGGCCTTTGAAGGGGCACAGTGAAAGAGAGTGTATGTATCTTTGTCAAAGTAATTACCCTAATGGGAGACAAATGCCCCTATGAAATAGGAGCTCATTTTTATTAATCAAATATTTTATGCATTCTTTCTGCCCTAGCCTTAGAAATTACAATTCCTATTTCTGTATTTCAAATTTTTCACATCTTAGAAAAATAGCTTACGCCTTAGTAGGATTCATGATGTACCTACTGTATATCTGTATCTTAAAGGCCTATGATTTCCTATTGAAATATTGTTTAAAATTCAACCAAGGTTATACCAACCAATTCTTGTACTAATGCAGAACGTGGAGAGCGATGAAGACAAAGCGCTTCAGAGACTGTTTGGTGCGTTGACATTTGATAACTAGCAATGTGAGCCTGAACTACTGTTTTCCTTTTTTTAGTGCTTGGTTTAACTTATGAAATGAATGGGATAATAGTAGCACTTCATAAATTTGTAGATTAAAAGAAGTTATGCATGTACACACATATCACTTTCATGGCTTACATAAATGATGAAGAAATTGCCACTGCTTACTATTATAAAAGAATTGGAGCCATGGCTGAGTTGAGAAGTTTGGTGCAACACTGAAATCTTTTTTTTTTTTTTTTCCCCTGAACTGGGGCTGGAATCGAGGGCCTTCCACTCTGAATTATATCCCAGCCTTTTCCTTCATTCTTTTTGTTTTGTTTTGTTTTGAGGCAGATCTCAGTAAGTTGCTAAGTTCCCCAGGCTGAGTGTGAGTTTTCAATCCTTCCGTCTCAGAGTTCTAGAGTCTAGGCACGTTCCACCATTCCCAGAGTGACATCTAAATCTTAACTACTCTACCAAGAGAGGTGAGGATGGGTGACTAAAATCCAGGATTAGCTTATAATTTACTATTGCAATGCATTGGGTATTTTAAGGGATAAAAGAATGCAAATGAAGGGTAAAGAATGGACTTTGATAATACTCTAATAATTATACATTATAACCTGTATAAAAATCACCATGTTTGAAATGGAAAAGAAATAAATGAATGCACATAACAATATGAGAAAAATAGACCATCAGAGATTTCCTTTTAACCCCAATATCTGCAGCTTCTCTTTTTTAATAGTTTAATTCACCTGTAGTCAATCATAATTTGAAAATATTAAGTGGAAATTTTCAGAAATGATTAACAAATTTTAACTTGTGCACTTGTCTGAGCAGCAGGGATAGGAAATCTAGTTAACCCACTCTGTCCCCCGTGGGCACAAGTCACTGCTTTGCTCAGCACATGCTGTCAGCCGCTCGGTCACTGTCTTGGTTATGAAAGTGCGTGCATAAACTAGCTGGACAACACATTTCTCCTGTGCAAGTAGTCCTTACATGGTGGCTCGTGCTACCTTAGAATACCTACTCACGTGTGTCGCTTCATTCTTCCATGTGGACCTTGTCTCATCTCGTGTTATTCCAAGGACAGAGGATGAGTCTGGTGCAGGAAGACATTCTGAAATAGAAGCATCAGTATATTAGTGACATATAAAAATATACACAAAATTAAATTTTAAAAACATTTACATCTGCTAAAATCAGTAAGAAAGTAAAATGAAAATATTGAACTTATTCAAAATGTAACATAAAATATAAATACTTAGATATATTTTTCATAAGAATTGTGGGAAATGAGGAACATTCCAATATAAAACATAAAGCAAGATTAAAACTTTTAAAAAATATTTTGATTTCCTTTAAATTAATTAGTAATCAGAATGTTGTCTAAGCAAAATCCCAACTGAATTTGTGGGGTAGCTTGATAAAAATTATTCTAAATTTCATTAAACAGACAAGTGAGAAAACCTTAGAAATAGAAGAGCAATGGAAAGGAAACTATTAAAAATAAGATGTTCTGCAATGCAGTAATAAATACTTTGGTGCCAGCATTAGTATGATAAGATAAGCCAGCATATTTTTAAGACATTCATCTAGATGTTGAGTTTCTCAAACACATAAATCCCATTACAAGGACCCTGAATGTTCTCAACCATGGCCAGAAGCTTGTTATGATTTGAATGGTCCTCCCAAATCTGCATGTATTTAAAAGGTAATCGAAATGTGCAAGTTGCTGGGATCAAATGGATTAGTCTGTTGATTTCATGCCTATTAAGAAATGGCGCCTGATTGGGAGGGGCAGATCATCAAGGCGGTAGCCTAGAAGGATGCATTCTTGCCCCGACTTCTCCCCAGTTGCTCTGCTTCCTGTCTTACCATGCAGCATCATGCCCCACTGCTAACTGCTGGTTGCCTGTGAATGATGGACTTAGATCTTTGGAAACTGTGAGCTAAAGTAGACATTGCCTTTTCTAACTTGTGGAAATCAGGTATTATGCCCTAACAATGAGAAAATGATTAAGACACTTGTCAAAATCAAAGATCTCAAAAACTGTCAAGGAAGTCTTAACATTTATTAAAAGTCAGAGCTATTTTTGGAGGTTTTTTTGTTCCTTGAGTCATGTGGTCTCTAGTGATGAGGTAATTTTTACTGTCAGTGCTAGACATGTGTCTGACAACCCCTTGCTCACTAAATCTTTTGGCAGAATGTGTGGCTTAACCTTTCCTCACTCCTAGAGGAGACTAAATCTCACTCCCCTCTGTCCTTCTCGCTTGCTCCCCGGGTGCCGTCTACTTGTGTTGAGGCTGATTATGATAGGAAAATGATCTGGCTCGATCTATGAATAAGTTCTTTGAGATTGGGAAATTATTTTATTCACATTCTACTTATTTTCTGTGGACAAATATGTTGTTTGATAAGGATTGTCTTACAAATAGCAAAAATGTGCGTCAATGTTTATAGAAACTGAAGAGAAACCAGAAGCACATATTTCTGTATCTATGCCATTCGGGGCCTTTTTCCTGAGCACATTACACCACTCTGGCCTTTGTAGACACACTTTAATTACTCTCTGTTCATGCAAATGTTCTGTCTTGAAATTCAATTATTCTTTTGAGATGGAAAGCTTTTAAATAATTTAGGCTAAGCTTTTTCTGTTTTCTGCTTGTTTCTTCTTTCTGCACATAACTGAGAGAAAACTTCATTTGACCTCTTTTAAGTATTTCAGCTTGAGAGATTTGATAAACAGAGATTATTTCTAATGCAGTCTATCTCTAATGGGAGAAGATATTTAAACAAGAGTAGAAGTGGGTAAATTAGGAAGCGCTAAAGTCAAGAATGGCCTATATATCTCATCCTTTCCCAAAACGTCTGAAAAACAAACTTTGCAAACCTGTATTTGCTGCCTCCCCCCCCCCCTCGTGAGTCACCTTTTAAAAATGGTAACTTTTAAGCCGAAAAAATAACAATATCAACAGGTCCACAATGTGATGCTAATACATCAGAGCAAGTAAGCAAATTGAGTTTTTGCTTAGCATACCAATGACAGACATTTCCACCTAACTCAAGAAATACTGTACTTACAGGCATTCCTATTTTGAAGGGATTTCAAAACCCTCATTCACAAGGTTATTCCCTCGGGAATGCATAGTCATTGATTCACTCCTTTTGGGGAATGTTTTCTCCCATAAAATCTCATTTGAAAAAGGATGAATGAAAAGGTAAACCCATTCAATGTTTTTACATTTGTGGAGACCAGTCTCTCAAGGTAGAGAACTTTAAACACACACACTGTTTAATTGCAGAAAAATCTTATGCTTTTCAGGCACTAAAACTGGAAGCATTTTTTTAATATCTAAAAATTTCTTTTTCTTTCATTTTTTGGCTTGGGCTTTCAGTTCTGTGATCTGGGTCCTAGGGAAAAATAAATGGTGAGAAGGGTAAGTCAGGTAAAGTACACATCAGTTGTAACTGGAGTTCTATTTCGGTGGGTGTCTGTGAGACAATGTTGTGATATGAAGGGCATTTTAGAATTATCCTTTTTTATTAAACTTATTTTTAGGTGTTAAAATAAATACCACAGGGGCCTTTATTGTGAACCTAAGCTTGAGGTACTCAGATTATCCAAGCGAAGGTCATATTCGTGCCCCTGTTTTTTGCTTTACTGTGTTGGATAGCTGTTTATGAGGAGTGAGGGAACTAGGTTAAGGGTCACTTCCTCCGAAGAGATAGACATTGATTTGACAGCTTCCTTCCTGAGAACTTTGATCTGAGTCTCCTGGACTACAACACTAGGAATGTATTTACCTTAATGTACATATATGCTTGCATTTTTTTCAGTTAGTTTTTGTAAAGAATGGATAATATTCAAGAATGAACTTTCTTTGAAAATGCTTGGAATATATCGATCATCCACATCCTCAGAGCATCTTATGGGCTGTAAACTCCAGGCAGATGAGTATGTAAATAAATGAAATAATGTAGCAAAAGAAGTGACTGAGAAAGAAGTGTGCTGGGCCCTGTGGTGAACAGATGTGTGCCGGCATCCCCTGCCTGTGTTGGGATTTCATGGCTAGAGGCCTGCTGGGTGCTGCCACATGAGAACAAGAGCTCTTTGTTTACTAGTAATCTTTTTCTATGCAGCTCCTACCTTTAGATATTCTATAAACTTTATCAATTTTTAAAGATTAGCAACTCATAAAAACTTTAAACGATTGGTATTTCAAATACTCTGGAGCCGAAATTGTATCTGGAGGAAGGGTGTCAAACATGAGCTGTTAGTTTTCACCCTAAACTTAGTTCACACTCATCCACAACTAGCCAAGATGGAACATTCCTAGGTAGACAACATCAGCATGAGCTTTATGAAGCAAATACAATGGACGAGGCTTGTTTAGACCCTAATTTTAGCAAGTCCTTGAAAAGGAAAAAAAATTAATGGGAAATTTGAATTTAGAAAATATAATATACAGTGCCAAGGAATTGATTTTGTTAGTTCTGTCAATAAGAGTGTGATTATCAAAAAGCTTTTATATATTTTTGGAGATATTCTGGCTTGAAATAAATTATGCCTCAGGTTTAATTTCTTAATATTTTCGCAATTCTATTAAACAAGAACTTCTTCATGGCAATTTAATACAAAATTTATTAACAATTAGTATTGAGAAAATATTTTCCCCTCCGTATATGAAAATATAGATTTGAAAGCCATGAAAACAACTGAGATAAGTACCATGAAAAATTGGTCCTTAAAAAAAAAAGAAAAAGAAAAGGGGGAGACTTGTCAGCCCTCAGGAACAGACAATAGGAGCAGATACTTTAGGGCCCTTCCCCCGCTTCCCAATGCATAGGGCCAAACCCAAGATCCAGTCAGAGCTGGGGGAGGCCCGCTCATGGTCACCTTAAAATGTTTCAGGAAGAAGCAAAAAGACACATAAGGAAAAGAAAGACGACATTTGGAATGGAGAGATGGTAACAGTCATTTATTTATTCTTTCATAGTTCTGGAGACCAGAAGTCTGAGATTAAGAGATTGATTCTGTTTGAGGTGTCAGAAAAAAAAATGTACTTCATTTTGCCTCCTAGTGTCGCACTGCCGAGAGCCATTTGTGGTGTTCCTTGGCCTGCAGATGCACTTCCCAACCTGCAGGTCCACGTCTCACATGGCATTGTGCCCTCTGTACGGCTGTGTTCACATTTCCCTCTTCTCCTAAGGCCACCAGTCATGGGTGCCAGTCCACCACAGGCTTCATCTCTGATTATGTGTGCAAGCGATCACGTTGCAGATCCTGGGTTTTATAAGTCTTTGGGTGGACACGACTCAGGCCAATACAGCCAAGCAGTGAGCATGAAGGTGGTGCAGAAAACATGGGAAACTACCAGCCTGGAAGAGAAGGGAAAATGTCGGGGGGAAGTGAAAAGAAGAGTTAGAAAGATTATTAGGCACCTGCCATCTGGAGAGCAAGGGACGGTCATTTCAGAAAGATAACGGGAGATAAACACCTCAGGGGAATCAGAGTAGCTTCTATTATTGGTGGTGAAGCGTAAGGCGTGTAGTGCTGGTACTCTGGGGAAATGGCTTAAAGGTACAAGTCGATACCAACTTATGAAACTTCTGAAGGGCTTTCTAGGTGTGCTGGGAAGTTTGCCTTAATTCTGCAAAGGCCAAGGCTTTGATGAAGGGGCCTCTTCTGAACAAGCCCCCGCTCTGAAAAGCACATGTAGGCAGAGGAATAACTCACTTGATTCAATCAATACTTCATGATCCAGTCATCTTCTGAATATATAAGGCTTTGAGGGGACGCTATGTATTCAATTGATAACACTGAAGTGATATGAGTTGTTCTGAAAGCATTAAGTCAATGCTGATGATTTTGGGCCTATCTGTTGGATCTTGGCAAAATTGTATGGTGACATGGTGTCTATAAGATTTCTTCCTAATTTTCTATCTAATTTTTTGTCTGAGTACAAATTTTGCCAGCCTAAGCGATAAAGCAGCAATTACTTTGCAAAAATGACTTATTTATTTATTTATTTATTTTACAGAGAATCTTCTGTGTAGTCACATATAAATAGAGAAAGCCTTGAGAGTTCATGAAATCCAATATTTTCAGACTGGAAAAGCAAATGTCTCCAGAGAGTTATGCAATAGGAAAGTCTAAGTTCCTAAAAATTTGATTCAATTATCATCTGCCTTGTGTTATTTAGTGATATCCTTTTCTCCTCTAATTTTTTCCCTCCACGTATAGGAACACTTTCTTGTTTTTGGGTACATAATTTTTTTTTCTCTCTCTCGCATCCCATGGGTACTCTCCAGCCCTTCTGTCACGACTCTTGCTTCTGCAATTGCCTGTGTTCAGCTCTTGGTCTAAGGCAGAATGCTCTCAGTCAAATGCTGAAAGTAGGTGCTAAAGACAATTAGTGGAGGCTTCAATTTTTTCTGTTAATGTAATAAGAGGAATTTAATAACAGCCTTGTTGAAAGTAAAGTTTTGAAGAGAAAATGGGCAGCTAAGTGCTCCTGTGTCTGCCAGAAGATGCTCAACACACATTTGTTGAGTGAACCATGATTATCAGAAGTGTCAGCCAACTTACCTATCTCTAAAAGATTTTAAATCTGGTAAGTTCTAGAATGTGAAACATAACTCTATCCTTAAAATAAAAGTTAGAATTTTGACAAAAAAACCTGTCAAGACAACATACTCCCCGAATCTAAAAATGCAGGTATCACAAATGAAAGGACATCTATCAATATTCTTATATTAAATCCCTTTCTTTTCAAATTAAATCTATTATTCCTTGTTGGCCGCTCTTCGTTTTTCTAAATTACTGTTCTTGCCTGCTGTATGTGTTTCAGACCAATTACTTCCAGGTTGAAACATTTGGCAATTGAACTTCTATTCTTCTGCAGTTCCCTTCTGCAAGGAGAGGTTGGTAGAACTGACAGAATATCATTTTTGGTGGGACTCTGGCTGCCACTGCTTTGGTTTGTCCCTTTAGTTAGAATAGGTCACTGTCTGTCCTTTGGCATTTTCACATATTCTTGTTCTATTTCTAGAATTGGGCTTTAAAGTGAGAAGGTTGCTAGAGAGTAAAAAATGGACACCAGAATCAGGTGTGCTTGGGCTCATGTGGCTCTGCTATCTTCTATCTGTTGAGCAGGAAAACAGTTTTCTGAGCCTCTATTTTTATTTATATGCAACATGGACTGTAATAACTCCAAACCCCATGAAGTGTTGTACATACTTTCTGCTTCCATGGTTTAGCCAGCTGACATACCTTACATAAATGTTATCATGAAGGATTTATCCTTCTGGGAGTAGCTTATTTCCATAGCCATAATGTCCTTGAGGTTTATTTATGTTCTTGCATATGTACAATAATTAAGGCTGAATAATATTGGATCATAAAACAGTCCATTTTTTTTGGAAGAATCTCTGCAATATTTTTCCCTAGTAAATACATCACTTAGCATTTCCACTAAGTGCCCTCGGTTGCAGTTCCCCACGTCTTTGCCTACACTTGTTATTGTCTGTATATGCTGCGCGTTCCTTACCCAGTCTTTCATCAATGACTGTTGCTGCCACCTCTCACCTGTTGTGAATGCTGCTGCAGCAAATATGGAAGCACAAATGGCTCTTCAACATTCTGCTTTCAGGCCATTTGGGCAAATGCTTGCTCAAATGTTTGGTCAAACACAAACAGGTAGAATTTCAGGACCATATAATAATTCAATTTTTAAATTTTGGAAGAACCTCCAAAATATTTTCCATAGCAACTACATCCTTCAAGGTTTTAACCAAATGCCCAAGATTTCAGTTTTCTACATCTTCGTGTACATTTTTTCTTTTCTTTTTTAAAAAAAAAATAGTAGACATGCTCACAGGTGTAAAGTGATGTCTACTTATGGTTTTGATTCACATTTTTTCTGATGATAGATATGTTGAGTGTCTTTTCACATATCTGTTAGTCATTTGTATATATTCTTTGAGAAATGTCTATTCAAACCTTTTGCCCAGGTTTTAAATTGGTTATTTACTATTATTCAGTTGTACAAAAAGCTATATGTTTTGAGCATTCACTTCTTCTCAGACATGGTTTGGAAGCATTTCCTTCCCTTCTCTTTTGTTGGTTGTTTCCTTTGCTGCCCAGAAGTTACTGTGGTTTCCTATCATTCCATTCGTATATTTTTACTCTTTTTTTCTCTACAATTGCCTTACAAATACACTTGGCTTTTAGGGGACATCCCAGAACCACACCATAACATTGACAGAGAGAGTAAAAATTATTTTTATAGGAATAACTCAGTAGAAACCTCTAAAATTACACTGTCAAAATAACAAATAAAAAAATCCCAACCCAAGGAAATAAGACAATATGTTGCAGAGTTTTTTGTTTGTTTTTCTGGTTACATCCACTTTTCGTTTGTACAGGACACATACGGATCCTGGACCAAAATTATTTAACGCTACCCATGATGATCAGTGTTGTAATTGCTACAGAAACATCATTGAACACAGCAAACAAAAAGTTCATGGAACATGCAATCTAGTAGAGGACAAACCATTACAGGATAAAAATATGCGATGATAGATGCTAGTAGATGCTGAAGGGAAAGATAAAATATTGGTGTGGGAGATTGAGGGCAAGCAGAGGTTTGCAATTTTAAATAAGGATGTCCTCAGTGAGAAGAAAGCAATCAAGATCTGCAACAGGTATGGGAAGAAGTCCTGTAATCTAAGGAAGGCCCAGCAAATTCAAAGGTATATTCAGACTGAGAATGGGAGAGGGAAGTTGGTGGCAGCAGATAGTGCTGTGCCTGGTAAAGCCACAGTAAGAACTTGATTCTGATAGTCCAAACAGTAAGTGCCCACTCTGCCCACGGCCCCTCTGGCTGAGTTACAGTATGGTAAATGGGAGTGTTTAAAAGAAGGGCAAATCACATAGTGAAACACAAAGTCACAGAGAAGGGAGAGGCTGGTTTTGTGCTTTTCTTTCCCGCTTATAACAATTCTCTCAGGAGGGAATTAGTAGAGTCCCACAAAAACGTTAATTCCTTCTAAAGTTGACATCCCGCATGACCGCATGACCTAACACACTCTCCCTAAACTCCTCTTTTTAAGGATCTTGTCACCTCTTAACACTAGGGGCCCAGTGACTAACATGAATTCTTAGAAGACAAACTACACCCGAATTGTAGGAGCGTGCCCTCAAGGTATTTATACCCTGGTTGACTAGAACATGAGCATATAATTAACTAATAGAATAAAAGAGTTTGAGACATGGCCAAAGGTTAGAAATTCAGTTCTCTTCGATTTGAGTATGGGCTTGGATATATCTCAGTCTCTCTTGGAATAAACTGAGAAATTGAGAAGTGTTAACCACTTCATGTTTTGAAAATTTTGTATATTTTTATTTGATTGAAATAAATATTCCTTTTAAAAAAATAGGAAGATTGTGGCAGCTATATGCTTTTGGTGTGATGTGTATATAATGGGAAAATGTCTAACTGGTGATTCAATGTCTTTAATTGTTATAGGACTCTTTAAGTCTGAGCAAAACAGATTAAAAAGTGGCATCCAAGAACCCTTAAATCACAAGATCTTGACATAAAGATTCTCTTCCTGTTTCAATTCCAATAGAGAGTGCCAGGGCTTTCTTTTTGTCATCGTCATCTGGAATCTTACTGCGTGTTTCCACAACACCAGTGCACAAGAGAAGAGGAATAGAAAACAATATTGTCAGTTAAATGCTCTGATCTGAAACTGACACATCACTTCTAACTATAGCTCAAGGCCTAATTCTTTCATAGAGCCATATCTGTTCTCAAAGAGTGGACAGTTATTCCTCTATGTACAATGAGAGGAGAAGTCAGTGTTGATGAACAGTGATCACAATATGATGTTTTTCTGAGACTTTCCTTAGTTTGCTTATGATTTTAAAGGTACTGCCATGCTGGTATTTGTGACCTTTCTTATTACTAGTTTCATTTTTAGTAAAATAATACTTCTTTGTCATTTCCTATTTTTATTTATGCCTTCAATTTTTTATCAGAGTAAAAAATTGCAAGAAGGCAGGTTCGATTAATTCCACTATAAGAAGCACAAATCCTATTATCAAATAATTAGAAAATAATTAGAAAACAAAGCGATAAGCTATGTTAATAGACATATAAATTAAAGTAATAAATAATATTAATTATATTTCCTTTTCTCTTTCCCAGACTACTATTTATTGGTAAAATTTTCACATATTTTAATGTGGCATCCAAAACAATTGAACTTGAGATCATCTACATTTTATGTGATTAAAAATAATATTAATAATCATATGGAGGCTTGATATCAGTTGTATAGAGGTCTGGCATTAAAACAGAATTGGAAGTTAGCCAAGAAAATACACCTTGAGAAGATAATATTCATTAGGATGGCAAATACCTGTGTGTCTGCATAAGGGATTTTGTGCTAAAACTGCATTTCTAGCCAGCTGTGTTTTAATTTCTCAGCTGAGTTTTTCTTTGGGTCACGTGCAACCACCAACAAATAAAGTCAGAAATGAGAAAACTGAAGAATGTTTGCTTTCCCTAATCACTAAGGTTAATATTAGTTGAGTTACACACACCTATTTCATGATAGTATGATGGCAAAAATCTACATTTCGTGGTTAAAACTGTAACTAGCTGCACTCTGCTAAGATATGGAAGGTGAGAATTGCAGAGAGGGCAATATTACAATGTGTGCTTACAAGAGGTTCAGCTACATGGGGAGGGTTTGTGGGCTGAGTCGCAGCTCACAGGGTTTGTGTAATAAGAATTGCTTATGACAGCAGCAAAAGTGGCAGAAGGGTCCGTGGCCTTCTGACTTTGGAATTGCATTTTATAGTATGTAGTCTCTAGAACCAACACAACAATAGTATTCCTGCACTTCTATTTGCCCAGTTCTTTGTGTAAGTAAATAATCCTCTGTGGCAAACATTTTCTGCTTGAGAATCCTCCAGCTATTTCTGCTTTCCATAGAAAAATGGATGTCAGAAGTAATTGCTGAAGACATACCCTTGAAGATAGGTTATCTTGAGTGCTTATCTAGGCTGCTTGGACTAAAAAGTGATGATCTCAGTGTTTTGAGAAGTAAGATACAAGAAAAAAAATCTATTTTGGCTTATAGTTTCAGAGGTTTCAGCCGATGGTCAACTGGCTCCATTGCTGTGGGCCTGAGCAGGAGCAAAAGGTCATAGCAGAAGGACATTGTGGAGAAGAACGACTTAGCTTATGGCAGCTGGGAGACAGAAGGAAAGGGAAAAATCTAGAGCAGAGAGATGAGGACCAGATATAGTTTTCAAAGTCCTGGCCCCATGATCCTCTCTTTTGAACTCGGCCCTTCATACTGTTTCCAACACCCCTCAATAGTGCTATCAAATTTTGATCTCTTCCATGTGTGAATCTACTGATAAGGTTATATCCCTTGTGATCCAATCACCTCTGCAGGCCCTGCCTATGAATATTGCTGCACTGGGGTCCAAACCCCTACCATGTGAGTCTCTGATGAACACTTCGTGTTTAAACTGTTATGACCATGGAATAAGCACGATTGGTATCAAAAAGTCTTTACCTTTGGTGAGTCTAGGGATGATATAGCCAAAAATTAGACAAAATCCTAAGCGTAAGGATTGCTAAATTACAAGTTGAGAGGACTATTGTGTGAGTTAGGACATTGATAGGAAATGGGGGACATAAGATAATTGGAATAGAGATATTTGTCTGGATTCAGATGGTTCTAGGATCTTGAAGTTTGACGCTTTGCTTAGCTTTTGCTGCCCAGGGGTTCTGTATAGGTATCTGCGTTAGTTAGCTTTCTGGGTAGTGGGACAAAATATTTTACATCTGTAACTTAAAGGAGAGGTTTCTTTTGGCTCACAGTTTGTGAAGTTTCAGGCCATGTTTATCTGACTCCAAGGCCAAAGTATGATGGTGGAAGGATAGGGTGGAGGAAGGTTGCTCAACTCATGGCAACCAGGAAGCAGAGAGCAGAAAAAAAGTTCAAAAGGAAGATACAACTCCTAAAGTCACACCACCACGACATGCCGAGGCACACCCTGAAGTGTGCTTTGCTGAGCTCCTAGGCATCTCCTAGACCTCAAGTTGACAATCAAGGTTAGCCACCATCATTATTAGTATTATTAGCACCCAACAGAGGTGGACAGCAAGCTGGCAAGAAGACAAGGAAAAGTGGAAGTACAAAAGAGAGTACTAGGATGTACACACATTTTAAGAAACTTTATCATGGGATTGACATCTCATCACTATTGCTACCTTCTATTTGTTAGAAGAAAGTCACTTAGGAGGACAAAATAGGTTAAAAATAACTTGCTGAAGAGGTAGGCACAGGCAAAGACTTCTCCAACAGGACACTTGAGGCAAAAGAAAGAACCCCCAGAATCAACACATCGAATTGTGTCAAATTAGAAAGCTTCTTTATGGTAAAAGAAAAAATTAACAGACTGAAGAGACAACTGATAGCAAAGGAAAATTTTTGGACAGGAGTCTTATAACTAGAACATATAAGGAACTGAAGAAAAATAGAGCCTTTAAAATCAAAGACACTTTAAAAAATGGACCACTGAAATGAATAAGCAGATGAAGAAGTACAAATAAATGGCCAGCAAATACGTGAAGAGATTCCCAACATCCTTAGCCATGAGAGAAATGCAAATCAAAACAGCTCTAAGACACTATGTTACCATAGTGAGAATGACCCACATCAGGAACTCGAATAGCAATGGATGCCAGAGAGATTACGGGGAAGGAGAAACTTGCTTACGTTGCCGGTGGTACTGTAAGCTGGTGCCACTCCTATGCAAAATAGTATGGGGATGCCTCATAATGCTAAAAATAAATATTCTATTTGATCCAGTTGTACTTCTTCTGGGCATCTCTCCCAAAGAGTGAAAAGTCCCACCTAACAGAGGTACAGGAACACCTACGCTTATAGCAGCCCAACTAATAATAGCTAAATTGTGAAAGATGCTGAAATATACATCAACAGACCAATAAATACAAAGGATTGCTGCCCTTTGGGGGCAGCATATATTGGGGGTCAACAGGGTGGAGTCCAAGTCTGTTGAAATCTAAAAATACATAATCTTTTCTCATTATTTTATGAGAAAAGATTTAAAATGCCTTAATTTGGGTGCATGTACACATGGAATACTACTCATCCATAAAGATAGATAGATTTGAGTGATTTGTAGGTAAATGAACGCAACCGAGACCATCATGCTTAGTGATGTGAGTTAGACTCAGAAGGTTAAATATCACATGGTTTCTCTAATACATAGAAACCCGCAATACAAATAAGTAAGAGTGAAATGGGTGAGACATTAGGAGTCAGGAAGGGATAAAGGACGGCAAGGGAGGGAATTGTGAAGTCGACAAGATATATATATGCACAAAATGCTCAAACTCAAAATAACCATTGTGCGTAGTATGCATACACTAATAAAAGTAGGGGAGAGAAGAAACGTACTGAATCTCGTCCATTCCCGAGGAAATGTTCATTTACAGGAGTGTGACTGTCAAGAAGTGGAGATCACCACATGCCAGTTGTCTACTGCCTAGGGACGCATTAACATTTCCACAAAATTTTGTACAAATGCAAAGTCATGTAAAAATAAACTATGCATCATCAAAGCTTATGTATTTATTTAGTGAGTCACCAGTCTGAGAAAGAAAAATAGGTGACATTATTGTAAATGCAAAGAAGTACAGACTCCAATTTCCATAGAGATTTTAAGAGCAGTTGTGACTGTGCTTGTCATGTCTTATAATAGCTTTATCCTGCAAGATGAATGGATGTATTTATTATATTATTCTTTATACACACACACATACACATTTCATAATAAACATTTTAAAGAGAAATCCCTTTGTTCTGCATGGTCACACTGAGAAGTCAGCAGGGTAGAGGATAAGTCTTTTGAAATCTATGATACCCAGTCTTTCCTGGTTATTTTCTGAAAAAAGACTTAAAATGTCACAAAAAAGAGGCCCAAATATTCTTTAGCTTGGGAGGTACAAGGCATGAAATCACAGTCAGCTGGGTTATTCTGACCCAGCATGACAGATTTCTGTAGACTCCCTGACACCGCAAAGATGATGAGTAACCTTAGTTGAAACAAACGAACAAACAAACAAACAAAAACCCCTTTCCTTTCTTACCGAAATTCTTACACAGAATGTATAATATAAGTGACTATCCATCAGTTGACATCCTGGGCTGCCCCTGTACACCAACACACTGGTAACAGCTGGTTTGCTAGTTTGCTGTAACTTTCTTCTTTCTCTTTCTCCTCCTTGTCCTCTTCCTCTCCCTCCTCTTCCTTCTCTTCTTCTCCTCTTCCTCTTCTCCTTCGACTCATGGCAATCCTCCTGCTTCAGCCTCCTGAGTGCTGGGATTACAGACAAGCTCAACTGTACCCAGGTTACATGATGCTGGCAAATTGAACTCAGGGCCTTGTGTTTGCTTGGCAAGTGCTTTAACCACTGTGCCATTTTTTCCTCTAGTCCCCCCCCCCCCCCCCTTTACATCTATTGAAAACTCAAGCCTCCTTGAATGTTATTTGGGGAACTCTTATTCTGGGTTACTAAAATTACTACATTTTCCTCTGGCAATTATCTTCATTTTGGGTTAAATAAACTCTGTTCTCATACTCAGCATGTCTCATTTTACCACTTAGTTCTATATTTCCTTCCCTTCTCCTTTCCGATGCACTTTTGCCACTAATGTTTGTAGATGTTGCTAGAAGGAAGCTAGCAAAATTCATTTTCAGAACCTACAAGCACTTTTGACTGTGCTCTCACTCTGTAGTCCAGGCTGGTCCTGAACTCACTATGGAGCCCAGATTATTCTTGAATTTAGGAGTTTGGCCCTGATAGATCCTTATACTTGTCATTGTGCCTAGGCCTTGAGCTTGGCTTGACAGTTTACTCTCAGGGTCAGAATTGGGAACTACTGCTGTATTTTGGAGTGGTGCTATGGCCTCTATGAATCTTAGGAACTTGTTTCTCATTATATCTTTCTAAACTGTAACAGCTGTTTCTAGTTTGCAGATTCCTTTTAAGAGGAGATAAAGTGCTCAAGAATAGATAGAAATGAAAACTTTAAAACCTTCTCACCCACTTTACAGATAAGAGGCCTAAGAAACCACACAGTTTTTCCCCTTCTGGCTCCCCCTGCTGTGATGCTCCAGTTGCTTCTTTGCTTTGAGCAGTGTTTGTTACCACCCACTTAGAACCAAATGCTCAGGTTCTTTTGCTCACTGCTGACCAAGTCAGATCATTTATTTTGGAAAAAAGGAAAATGATTTATTCAACCGGCTTTGAGGAGATTTGGGACTCATTCACCTCGAATCACCACCTTAATGCAGAGGAGTGTATGGATCTTTTATATTTTATAGCATGGAACAGTATGGGCAGGAGAGACCATGAGGTAGTAGATGTGTCAAATTTCTTTCATTCCTTCCTGGACCCCAGCTTCTCCCTCTATTGTTTAAGGGAATATAAGTTGGACTTCTACTTTTATTTTATTGCTGGTGCTAATATCTATAGATTGTTTGTGTCCAGGAAAGAGATGTGGGGCTGGTGGTTTAAGCCCTAGGCCTCAGAAAGTAGGGAGAATATATTCTATCCAAAAGAAAAAATAAATTTAACTTTTCAAGTTCCATCTCACCATGCTGTCTTCAATGTCAATAAAACTATTTTTTTTTTTTTCAGAATTTTTGGGTGGGAGGAAAAGGGTGATTTCTTAGTCTTTGGTGAAAAGGCAAGCACCAGCCAGGGATGGAGGATACAGGTTCTTTAATATGGACACACGATTTCCCACATTAGTTCCTTGGCTCTGGGAAAAACAATAGCCATCTTCATGCTGCTTTTAGAAGTTAACATGAAGCTTGCGGTCTCAGTAATGAGAAAAACTCAATTCATTTCCAGCTAAATCTAAGAGAATTTGGGAATCCTCAGGACATCTGGATTGTGTTAAAGGGAGCCACAAGAGACAACCTTAGTCATCATTTTTCTGAAAAAAGGAACTGAAGTTTGGCCCCATACCTGCCTTCTGTGAGGAGGATTTGGGCATGCCTTCTTTCAATATTCCTCTTGCTTGCAAAATAAAAACTAGCATGACTCTGGCTTTGCTATTGGCTAATGAGTTCCACAATGGCGTTCACATCACTTGACAGGGTCGGATGAGGTCCCCAAAGTGGAGATGGGAAGCCCATCCATAAAAAAATAAAAGCCCCATGAAGGCGAAAGTTCTGTTCACAGACCTGGTTGCAGGTAAAAGGGAATGGCCAAGGCTCTTACAGACGTAAAGAAATGTCCCATACTTATTGTGGCTTGAGGGAAAATATTTTTTTAACTGGGTGTGTGTCCCTAGCTGCAGTTTTGATTAAAAGTACAGTTTTAACATTGTGATTTTTCCTGTAACCTTTCTACCTACCTTAATTTCTTTTATCCTCCCGCAGGAGCTCTGACCCACATTTTTCCCCCCAGGGTTGCTGGAGCTGAACAGAGTTTGACTGCCAGGAGGCCCCTTGCTTCCTTATCCTGTCTACCTCTTTCCTCCTTAGCCACATGTCTCTTGTTGGAAACCTTAAAAGCAATTTTCTAGTTGAAAAGATTAGCCTGTGGATCCATAGCCAATTTTTGAAGCTATTTTCTGGCTATGAGAAGCACTCTAAGATATGAAGCATGTTCCCAGGACAATCTAGTTACCACCCTCCATAAACCTTTGACTTGCTCAAACTTTCGGTTTTGCCTTATTTTTTACCCCCAGTCAATTTACTTTAGGACAAGAAAACCTGATTTTTTTTTTACCATACAAAATCCATTTTTTTGGTCCAGAAAAATTTATGCTTACTCCTTTCTTTGTATCTCCGTTTCTCCTGTTTACTGGTTTCCTTTAATCTACTTTTATTGCTTCAATTTACATCTTGAAACAATCTGTACAAAATTTCTGGATTTAGACCTATGTTAATTAAAATCATAAAACTCAGTCACTTTGCTTGTTAGTAACGACCCAGGAAGAAAGGTTTTTTTCCTGTGCCAACAACTTATGAAATGGTCTTAAAAACAAACAGAAATACAATGTCTTAATATAATTTAAGAAGCTGAAAGTATTTGGACTTATATTTAGAAATGGATGTGTCAGTATTTTAACTGACTTAGAAATGACTCATTTTCAATCTGTCAAGAAGCATAACTTGTAGGCTTTGAATTGTGTACAGAACTATACTGATAAATATTTATCTCATTTGCATTTGCCTAATATATTTATTTTTCAGTTATTTCTAGATTGCCCATGAAGACCAAGATAATAGACACATGTAGCAATTATCATTTTCAGTTATTTCTTTGTCAAAGAAAAAGACCCTAAAAAATAGAAATTAGTGGCCATCACAATCATTTTAAATCTTGGAACAATATGGTATCGTAATATAAATTTACCAGTTTATAAATAGACAGTTGAATCTAAGTCATGTCTCTATTAAATGGAAGAAGGTAAGATCAACTTCAAGACTTTTATTTGCAATCTTTTAAAGAGCAGGACCAAAACTTCTGGGAAATTCAATTTACACAGCACTTTGGATAGACAGGAAGTTCTTGCCTCTGAGTCACTGCTTTTGTAACTGAAAGCAGTAGGTTCGTATCCTGTGAGTGCAAAACCAAAATGTGCAATCAGGAATCAAATGGTGGGTACTGCTGCAATTGCTTGGAGATCACCTGAGTTACGTGCAACGCAGCGCCTCTCCAACCAAAGTGAGTGTAGGGATGAGAGAAAAAACAAAGCTCAAGTAACTTACATATGAATAAACTTTGACTGGTTCCTCATAAGTTTCTCTAAAGAGTTTTAGCTGACAAGAGAATAAAACACCTTTGAAGGCATATCTTTCAAGAAGCAGAAAATTTCTCGCAGAACTGTGACTATTTCCAAGACTCTCTAGAAAAGCTACCCCACACAAATCACAGAAGGCTGAGCCCTTTTCTGACAATGCTGTCAGTAGAGGGCGCTTGTGCTGGTTAGGATCTGGAGTGTCCCCCAAAAGTCTCATGCATCTTAATGTTATGGATTGTGTATGGAACCATTTGATGTTGGTGGATTGGGGTCTGGTCTGGAGGAGTGAATTACTGTTAAGTTAGGATTAACCCTGTGAAGTGGCCACACCTGGACGCAGGAGGGAGTGGTTACTGGGCGGAGACCTGAAAGGATATATAAGCTGCACCTGCCTTCCTGGAGGGCGGAGCCTAGTCTCAACTAGCCTCAGTTTGGCTTCCTGTTTGTCAAGGGAAGCTGCCTCCACCGCCCTCTCTACCATATACTTCGTTTGTTGCTGGCCACCCCTGAATGGACTGTGACTTTCGAGACTGTGAGTTAAGATAAACTTTTCCTTTCCTTTCCTGAGTTTGTGGGTGTCGGGTATTGAGTCACAACAACGAAAAAGTAACTAGGATGGAAGTTGGTGCCAGAGGAGTGGCTCGTTGCGGTGCTTTGCCTGAGGCTGTGGCTCAGAGGTCTTTGGAGCCGGTTTGCAGAGGGAGTTTGGGGATGCGGGCTGGGGAGGCCTTTGGGTGCTCTGGGCCAAGCTTGAGGGGAGATTCTGGTCGGAGCTCGGA